>NW_020872894.1:140324-145324 GCF_003789085.1 Penaeus vannamei
ATGTGTGTGTGTGTGCGTGTGCGTGCAAGTATTTATAAATAAATACAAACTTATAGATGTACTGTCACTACAGATACACACACACACGCATATACATATTTTCATACGTATTACATCTACATCTATGTGGATGGAAGGTTTGGATGACCATGTGACTACTCTCTTTGGGTTCTAATGTTCTTCATGTTATTTTTGGCGCAGCGTGTTATCGCGTGAGGAACTAGTACAAGATACGCGAGATTGGATACATACACACGCACGCGCACACACACACACACACACACACACACACACACACACACACACACCACACAACACAATAATGATAATAATAATAATAATAATAGTAATAATAATAATAATGAATTATAAAGGTTGGATAGTTTATGGGTTAAACCAGATGGATTCATTAGGTACAAAATATTTACGAGATCCATGGAATAGTAGCAAAAGGATGGATAGGCGAACACAATGAAGGAGAGGGAGAGAAGAGAGAGAGAGAAGAGAGAGAGAGAAGAAGGGGTGAGAATAGAGGAGAAAGAGAGAGAGAGAGAGAGAGAGAGAGAGAGAGAGAGAGAAAGGGGTGAGAAAATAGAGAGAGAGAGAAAGAGAGAAGAGAACGGATTAAAAAAGGAAGGATAGACGCATTAAAGTCACAGAAATGGATAGACTGGATAGAGGATGAGAGAAGTTGGATACACGGGTGCACCAGAGAGGGATGGATAGATTACAGGTCGAAAGAGGAAAATTACGAAAGGAAATATACAAGAAATACATAGATAGGTTGGTACAGGTTGGTATTTCGTCCATAGTAGAGGAACAGATGTGAAAGTAGGTAAGGATGAATCGGTAGATGAATATACTAAAGATATAAACAGTAAGTAGATTGAAAGGGTTAGTAGAAGACCAGGAAAAAGTGGACATACTAACGGTAAGTTGATGGAAGGGTTAGTAGAAGGCTGGATAAAAAATGAACAGACACTGACGGTAAGTATCTCGAAGGATTCGTAGAGAGCCAGGAAAAAATGGACAAATAAACGGACTGTAAGTAGGTTGATAATCTTAGTAAAGGACCAGGTAAGTAGACAAGCTTACTGACAACTACATCACCGAAACCGAAAGAAAGAGAAAAACAAAGAAGACGAAAATATAAGACGTTTCTATCAGAATGGAGGGAAAGAGTGAACGAGGGACATTTTTGGCCATTACGGGGATTGTGTCCTCGTGGGCGTGCGGGCGGAGGGCGGGCTGGAAGCGGGCGGAATGGAGGGGGAAATTGAGCGTTAAGAGCATCGTCAGAAATCCAGATGTTATTTGGAGGAATTTCTGGAAGGACACAGGCTAGGATGGCCGGCGAAGCGAGAACTGAAGAGGTCGCTTATTTTTACTCGAAACGTGAGAGGATTTATTTATTTTATTTTATTATTATTATTTTGTTATTATTTTTTTTTATATTTATTTTATTTTTTTTTATTTTATTTATTTTTTATTTATTTTTTATTTTTGAAGGGGCATTTTGCTAATTTCCTTCATTACTATTCATTTACATTGCTTGGAGCTCTGTATACGTTTCCTTAACCACTACCATTTTAATACTTCTCTGAGCATCGTCTTCATTTCACTGACTCTCTAATTCTTCATTTCATTTCCCTCTTCCTATCTGATATTTCCCTTAAAGCACCGTACTGGCATTTCAATAACAATTTTCCTATTCCTCTTCGTTGCGTCGGTTAATATACAAAACACCTCACGACCTCTCTCCCCTTGGCGTCTCTCAGTCGGGTGGTATACGGGAAGTGTGTATAAAGTGTGTATAATGGGAGGGAGGTAAGGGGTACGTAACACGTGCCAGACCCAGCTGGTGTGAGTTTAGGACACGCCCACGGACGGGGCAAGCTGTTCGTCGTGGGTGTCTGATTGGAGGGGGGGGTGAGGAAGGGTAGCCTAGGGGATGGTTGGTGAGAGGGGGGAGGAGAAGTGGGGAGAGGGGGAAGGGAAAGGGAGAGGAGGATGGGAAGGAAGTGGGGGTTAAGGGAGGAAAGGAAAGTGAGAGAATGTGGGGAGAGGGAAAGGGGGGTAGGAGGAAGGGAAGGAAGAGGGTGAAAGGGGGGAGGAAAAGAGAGGGGGAAAGAGGGATGAGGAAGGAAGTGAAGAGAATGTAGGCAGAGGGAAAAGGAGGAGGAGGAAGAAAGGAAGAAGGGGAAGGGGGAGAATGTGGGGAGAGATATAAGGAAGATGAGTGTGAGGAGTGGGGAGGTAAGAGGCAACGAGAGGGAAGGGAGATAAGTGTAGGAAGGGAGATGGGAGGGGAAAAGGGGAAGGGAGAAGGGAAAATGAGTGTGAGGGGAAGGGAGTGAGGATGGAGAGAAGAGTAAAGAGGTCATGATAGAGAATGGAGGGGAGGGGATGGAGAAAGGGAGGAGAGGGAAGGGATTAGGAAACAGCTTTTTTAGGACATGCTGTCTCATTTCCTTTATTCATTCCATATTTCTTTTAGCATTGCATATATGCATACTACTTTTCATTTGACATTTTCCTTTGCCACTATCCTTTCCAAACAATTTTATTCTCCTTTGTCCTTCGCTCTCCTCCTGCACGCCACGTAGGAGAGGGCAGGGATTAGGAAATAGAGAAAGAAATGAGGATGAAGAAGAGGATTGAGAGGGAGAAGATAAATAAAGATATCGGGAAGAAAAAGACAGAGGGAGAGGGGAGAGAGGATAAAAGAGGCGATTAAGGAGTAAGAAATAGAAAAAGGATGAGGATAAAGGAGGAGGGAGAGGGGGGAAAGATAATAAGAAATCTGAAAGGAAAGGACAGAGGGAGAGAGAAGAGAGAGAGAAGAGAGGAGAGAGAGAGAGAAGAGAGAGAGAGAGAGAGAGAGAGAGAGAGAGAGAGAGAGAGAGAGAGAGAGAGAAGAGAGAAGAGAGAGAACGAAAAGGGAGATAGGGAGGTGAGACAGAGAGAGAGAATAACGCGTTCTATATATACGATGCTTTTAATGGTGGACGTCGCTTTAATGGGGCCATGATTAGGGTGCTTGCCATTAACGACTCATGGTGATTTTCCTTTAACCATCTACGGTTTTTGGTTGGTGGGTAATGGTGCTCTGGAGTCGCTGTAATCAAATAGCTCATTTTCGTTGGTAGGTAGGTAAGTAGATAGGTAAGTAGGTTGGTAGATAGGTATGATGGTAGGTTGGTAGGTAGGTAAGTATGTTTGGTAGGTTGGTAGGTAAGTAAGTAGGTTGGTAGGTAGGTAAGTAGGTTGTTAGGTAGGTAGGTAAGTATGTTGGTAGGTAGATAGGTAAGTTGGTTGGTTAGTTGGTAAGTAAGTAGGTTGGTAGGTAGGTATGTACGTATGTATGTAGGTAGGTAGGTAGATGGATAGATACATAGATTAAGTAGATAAACTTATAGATAGATAGATATATAGATGTATAGCTGGTTAGGTAGATAGATTTATAGATAGATTCGTAGATAGATTATAGATAGATAGATAAAGATTTATTAGATATGATATATGATAGATTTATAGATAGATATATAGATAGATAAATAGATAGATATATAATAAATAAGATAAGAAAGAATATAATAGAATAGAAATATATAATAATATAATAAATAGATAGGTTTAAGAGGTATAACATATATTTATAGATAGACATAAAGATAATAGATAAGATAACAGATAGACGATAGATAGACAAGATCGAGAGACCGATAGATAGAAAGACATAAATGTTGTGTATTATGTTGGAAATTTACATAATATATAGATAAGATAATACGACAATCCAAAATTTTTATCTACCTCTTCCGCAATATACACATAATCGACGACAAACGCCCACCGCCATTTCTTAAATAAACAAGACTGCCTCTCCCTTTTAACCTTAATTGATAAATAGAAAATGGCATCGTAAGTCAAAAAAAAATAAAATATATAAAGATATTAACAAAAAAAAAAAAAGATAAATACTAAAACACATAAAAATAATATATATATAGAGAAATAGATATAACAAGACAGACATATACGGAGAGTTGAAGAGATAGAAAACGAATATTTGCAGATATATATAAAAAGAAAAGAAAAGATATATTATATATAATTATATAGTAGATAATATATAATAATCACATATACTCTATCCTACTACCATATACCCATCTATCACAAAAAAACAACAACAATCCTCCTAACATAAATATTACCTCATCTCACCCCCATCCATACTAACTCTCTCTCTCTCTCGCTTCTCATCATCTCTATCATAATCTACTCATAGCTCATACATACTACATATTAACATCTCTCTACTACACTTCATACTTACTCTACTACTCTCCTCCTACATGGTCTTCTCTCATCTCTAGTCTGATCTACTCTCTCTCATGTACTGGATCTATCTCCTACTCATCTCTTTCTTACTCTCTCTCTATCAATCTTCTACTACTCTCTCTCTCACTACTTCATCTATACTACTACCTCCGTCTCTCTCTCTTCTCTCTCTCTTCTCCCCTACCTCCACCTCCCTCTCTATCCCTCCCCTCACCTCTCATCATACTCTCTCTTCCCTCCTACTGATCTTCAGTACTCCTTCCCTCCCTCCTCCCTACTTCCCTCCTACTCGCTTCTCTCCTCCCCCACTCCCTCTCCACTTCCCCCTCCCCCTCCCCCTCCCTCTTCCCTCTCCCTCTCCTTCCTTCTCCCTCTCCCTCCCTCCCTCCGCCTCCCCTCCCTCCTCACTCTCATCTCTCTCTCTCTCTCTCTCTCTCTCTCTCCTCTTCTCTCTCTCTCTCTCGCCCTCCAACACCAATAAACGAGAATAGACTATTGTAAGGTACGTGGGGAACTTCTATACATTACTGCACATGGGGAACAAGATTTTTATTTACATGACTGTCTGCTTCCATAGGGAGAGGGAGGAGGAGGACAGGGGAGGGGGTGTGGGAGGGAGGAGGGAGGGAGGGGGAGAGGAGAGGGAGGGAGGA
>NW_020872894.1:150324-165324 GCF_003789085.1 Penaeus vannamei
CCTCCTCGAAAATAATTCTCTTCCCTCGGCCCTCCTCTCCCTCCTCTTTCCTCTGTGGATTCCTCGCTTCCAATGCCATGCTGAACACGAGGACATTGACTTGGGATAAAAGGTGTGATGTGTACCAAGTATAAGGTTACCTCATAGATGTTTCCTATTGGTCGACTTCATTGCCTCATACCTCATGCCTTCATTGCCTGATTGCCTCAAACCTTCATTGCTTCATTGCCTCATACCTCATACCTTCATTGCTTCATTGCCTCATACCTCATATCTCATACCTTCATTGCCTTATACCTCACACTTTCATTGCTTCATTGCTTCATTGCCTCATACTCACCTCATTGCTGATTTTCAAATTGCTTCATTCTATCTCATACTTTCATTGCTTCATTGCCTCATACCTCATACCTTCATTGCCTCATACCGCATACCTTCATTGCCTCATTCTTTCATACCTTCATTGCCTCATACCGCATACCTCATACCTTCATTGCATACCTCATACCTTCATTGCCTCATTCTTTCATACCTCATACCTTCATTGCCTCATTCTCTCATACCTCATACCTTCATTACCTCATTGCCTTCAGTACCGTATGTTTGACGTCTGACTTCCTTGCTGATTGGAAACAGGAAACCTTGACCTATGTAAATATACTTTTTAATATGTTGTGTTATCCACTTATTGTAGTCGAAAAGGTCGTTAAACTTATTTCTGTTAATTTGTCGGAGTAATTTTAGGGTGATAGATATTATTTGTCGCACTGTCTTTGTGATAGAATATATTAGAATATATTTCTTTCCTTTTTGGTTGAAATGCAAATATTTTCTGTATTTTCTTGTTTCCAAAAAATAGAGATAATGGGAATAGCAATGATTGTTATTATTATTTTTATTGTTATAGTAATGATAATGCAAATAATAATGATAATGGTAATAATAATGGTGATTTATAATAATAATAGTAAGGATAATGATAATGATAGTGATGATAGTAATGATAATTATGATTCTGATAGTGATGATAATAATTATGATGATGGTGATAGTAATAATGATAATGATAATGATGAAGATGATAACAGAACAATAACAATTAATATAATAATATGATATGGATATTGATAGTAATAGTTGTAATAGTGATGATAATATAATAATAATGATAATAATAATAATAATAATAATAATAATAATAATAATGATAATGATAATAATGGTGATGATAATAATAGAAATGATAACAACAGCAATAACAATAATAATACAAAAAAAAAAAAAAAATCTAATATTGTCCGTATTAAACTTCATAACAAACTGATGATATTTGTCTCACCGTGTTATTGCTATGAACGTCGTTTTTATATTGCAATAGTGTTGTTTCTATTATTGTCGTTGTTTTTAATCACTGGCCTGATATTACTGTTGTGTTGCCGTTATCATTATCAATTTGAACATGACTATTGCTACATATTACTGTTTTTTTTTACCATGGCTAGCCCTATATATTACTGTTGTCATTTTTTAAACATGACTAGCCCTATATATTACTTTTGTCATTTTTTACCATGACTAGCCCTACATATTACTGTTGTCATTTTTTTTTTTTTTTTTACATGAGTAGCCCTACATATTACTGTTGTCATTTTTTAAACATGACTAGCCTAACATATTACTGTTGTCATTTTTTAGACTTGAGTAGCCCTACATATTACTGTTGTCATTTTCAATTTGAACAAAACTATTCCTATTTATTAATGTTGTCATTATGAATACGAATTTGACCATTCCTACTTGTTGTTGTCATTTTTAAGTTAAACATGTCTTTTGCTACATGAGTAGCCCTACATATTACTGTTGTCATTTTTTAAACATGACTAGCCTAACATATTACTGTTGTCATTATTAATTTCGACATGACTTTTTCCCACTAATTATTGTTGTCATTATAAAATTGTACACGACCATTGCTACATATTACAGTTGTCATTTTTAATTTGAACCTGGCAATTCCTACATACTGCAGTTGTCATTTTAAATTTCAACATGATAATTCCTACATATTACTGTTTCCATGATTAATTTGAACATGACCTTTCCTAAATATTTCTGTTGTCAATATCAATTTAAACATGACCATCCCTACATATTACTGTTGTTATTATTAATACGATTATGACTATTAATAATAGTATTGCCATTGCGGCTGGTATTAATATTGATGATGTTATTGTTGTTGTGGTTAATGCCAATGACAATGTCCTATTTATCTACTGAAGCGCACATTTTCATGAATTATTAACAGTGTTAGTCATTGGTCTTTATCATTCTTCTGTTTTGCTGTTATCACTGCTATTGTTGTTGCTGTAGTTGTTATTGTTGTTGTTATTATCAGTATTAGTATCATCGTCGTTATTATTATTTAGTAGTAATTATTATTATTATTATTATCATTATTATTATTATTATTATTATCATTATCATCATTATTATTATTATCATTATCTTTTATCATTGTATTATCATATCATCATCATCATCATCATCAGCAGCAGCAGCAGCAGCAGCAGCAGCAAGCAGCAAGCAGCATTAGCAGCAGCCAGCGAGTAGCAGCTAGTAGCAGCAGCAGTCCAGCAGCCATTACAGCAGCAAGTAGCAGCAGCAGCAGCAGCAGCAAGTAGCAGCAGCAGCAGCAGCAGTAGCAGTAGCAGCAGCAGTTAGCCAGCAGCAGCAGCAGCAGCAGCAGCAGCAGTAGCAGCAGCAGCAGCAGCACAGTAGCAGCAGCAGCACAGTAGCAGCAGAGCAGCACAAGCAGCAGCAGCAGTAGCAGCAAGCAGCAGCAGCAGCAGCAGTAAGCAGCAGCAGTAGCAGTAACAGCAGTAGCAGCAGCAGCAGCAGCAGCAGTAGCAGCAGCAGCAGCAGTAGCAGCAGTAGCAGCAGCAGAGCAGGCAGCAGGCAGTAGCAGCAGCAGCAGCAGTAAGCAGCAGCAGCAGCAGACAGCAGCAGCTAGCATAGCAGCAGTAGCAGCAGCGCAGCAGTAGCAGGCAAGTAGCAGCACAGCAGTAGCAGCAAGTAGTAGCAGGCAGGCAAGCAAGCAGTAGCAGCAAGCAAGCAGCCAGCAGTAGCAGCAGCTAGCAGCCGCAGTAGCAGCAGTAGCAGCAGCAGCAGTAAGCAGCAGCAGTAGCAGCAGTCAGCAGTAGCAGCAGCAGTATGCAGCCAGCAGCAGTAGCAGCAGCAGCAGTAGCAGCAGCAGCAAGCAGCAGCAGCAGCAGCTAGCAGCAGCAGGCAGTAGCAGCAGCAGTAGCAGCAGCAGCAGTAGCAGCAGAGCAGCAGCACAGTAGCAGTAGCAGCAGCAGCAGCAGCAGCAGTAGCAGCAGCAGCAGTAAGCAGCAGGCAGCAGCAGCAGTAGCAGCAGTAGCAGTAGCAAGTAGCAGCAGCAGCAGTAGCAGCAGCAGCAAGCAGCAGCAGCAGTAGCAGTAGGCAGTAAGCAGCAGCAGCAGCCAGCAGCAGCAGCAGCAGTAGCAGTAGCAGTAGCAGCAGCAGCAGCAAGCAGCAGCCAGCAGCAGTAGCAGTAGCAGCAGCAGAGGCAGCAGTAGCAGCAGCAGCAGCAGCAGCAGCATTGCCGTTACATTATCTTGATATTTTTGTTGTTTTGTTATTATTGGTACTGTAATGATAGTAATTAGTACTAGTAGTATCATCATTATTATTACTAATATTATTATATCATTATCACTTTCTGTTACTACTGTTAGTCTGCTCCTAGTACCATCACTAATATCAGCGATACTCTTTACATCACCTTTATAATTCTCATAACCACTGCCACTAACAGAACACGCAATAACATCAATTAATACCAAACAGCTTTTGCGCAATACCTTACAAGCACAACGCAATAACTGTATGATTTTTAGCACGTCAGTCCAATGAACCTTATTCATGTTGACAAATGTAGGAAAGGTATGAATGAGAATGAGTATTTTCACAATACATAAGGTGTATTTGACGGGCGGTTTCGAATGGATATTCGTCTCAAATATGAATGAGACTGAGTATCTTCACACATCTCAGTTTCAAAATCTTTCGAACGAGTATCTTCACGGTACAGGAGGTGTATTTTACGGTCAGTTTCAAATGGATCTTCGTCAGAAATGTGGATAAGAATGAGTATCTTCCACAATACAAGAGGTGTATTTGACCGGTGTATCATGTATTCCTGGCGAAGATATGATCGAAAGCGGTCAAATACATCTCTTGTATTTTGAGGATATCCATTCTCATTCATACCCTTTGTAAATATGTATTTCAGACAAAGATATGATAGTACCCGGTCAAATACATCTTTTGTATTGTGAAAGATATTCATTCTCATTCATACCTTTTGTACATACGTATTTCAGACGAAGATATGATAGTACCGGGTCAAATACATCTCTTGTATCGTGAAAATATTCATTCTCATTCATAACTTTCTTACGTGTCAGTCCATGGGCACGCGGATGACGTGAAACTGCTAAACACACCTTCGCTCGTTTAGGGAAACACTTGTTGATGGTTACCTGTCGTCTTGGGTCAGAGGTTACGAGTTGCGAGATGGGGTCAGATAGGGAACGGGATGGGGGGATGGTGAAGGGAGGAGAGAGAAGGTAGGGTTGGAGGGAAGGGGTTAGGAAGTGAGGGAAGGGGGAAAGGAGAGAGAGAGGATAGGTGAGGGAGAGAGGGAAAGGGGAAAGAGAGAGGGAGAGAATAGAGGTTAAGGGAAAGAAAGAGAGAGGGGATAGGAGAAAGAAGGGAGGGGAGAGGGAATAAGAGGTGAGGAAGGTGGGAAAGGAAGGAGAAAGATAGAAGCTAGAAAGATGGGAGAAGCAGCTAGAGAGAGGATAGGAGACGAAAGATAGAGAAAACAGAATAGGACCTGGGGCAGAGAGAGATAAAGCAGGAACTGGAAGAGGAGAATACAGGAGACGGAAAGGGAGAAGACGAACACCAAAAGAAGTAAAGAGGAGATGACGATAGGAAGGGAGGGAGCGGGAAGAAGTAGAGAGGAGAGGAGGGAAGGGGAGAGGAAAGGAGACGGGGAGAGAGGAAGCAGAGAAGGGGAGAGGGAAGGGGAGAAGGGAGAGAGGAAGGGGGAGAGAGGGGAGAGAGAGGAAGAAGAAAAGGAGCAGAAGAAAGGGAGAAGTGGTGAGGAGGAGAGAAGGGGATAAGTGGAGAGGAGGGAGGGGAGGGAGGGGGAGAGGTACTTATCAGGTCAGATCTCTACTGGAGGGAGACACGCAGGAGGTGAAGGTGCTCGCTGCTGGATCTCTTCTCAGGTCATTCATCACTTGGAGAGGAAAGGGTCAAGGGGGGGGGGAAGGTGTCTTAGGGGGGGGGGGGGGAGGGGATTCTGGGAGTTATTAGAGATAATTTTCATAAGATCTCGGGTGGTTTGTTTTCGTTCGAGGGTTTTCGTTATCTGTCTGTATCTATATACCTATCTGTATCTCTGTATCTATCTATTTATCTATATCTTTATACCTCTTTGTTTCTTTCTCTCTCTTCTCTTCTCTCTCTCTCTCGTCTCTCTCTCTCTCTCTCTCTCATCCTCTCTCTCTCTCTTCTCTCTCTCTCTCTCTCTCTCTTCTCTCTCTTCTCTCTCTCTCTCTCTCTCTCTCTCTCTCTCTCTCTCTCTCTCTCTCTCTCTCTCTCTCTCTCTTCTCTCTCTCTCTTCACACACACACACACTCAACCTCCCCACTCACGCCATCCACCACTCATTCCACATGTATAGCGAACGTGCAATTATCAACCTTCCTTTTGCACGTCAATGAGAGGTCTGGGTCACCTGTCACACTATCCGAGGGGGCTATTTCACCCTCATTAGGCTACGGCAGGGCTAGGTTACGGGCCCTGTTGAGAAGGGCTGTGTTATCGTGAGGAGTATTAGCCCTATAAGGTTGCGTCTTGTTTACCGCTGAGGCTCAGGTAGCGATGGGAGAAGGGGGAGGGGAGGGGTGGATGGGTGGGATGGATGGGGTTAGGGGGTGAGGGGGGAGGGATGGGGTGGATGGGGGGGAGGGTGGATAGGGGGAGGGGTGGATGGGGGAGGGGGGAGGGGGGGACGGCTGTGCTAAAAGGGGTAAGGAGTTAAGCTTATAGCGTCTTGGGGTCAGTTCGTAGAGGTCGTTTTTGATAGCGCTGGTCACTTCCTCGGAGGTCACTTTCCTCGGACACTTCACTACGGTCATTTCTC
Source organism: Penaeus vannamei (assembly GCF_003789085.1). Classification (NCBI taxonomy): domain Eukaryota; kingdom Metazoa; phylum Arthropoda; class Malacostraca; order Decapoda; family Penaeidae; genus Penaeus; species Penaeus vannamei. The sequence continues at coordinate 156,566 of NW_020872894.1, forward strand.
AGAGGTCACTTCACGCCTGTCTCTTCTCACAGGTTTCTTCACGCCAGTCACTTCATACCGATCGCTTCCTACAGGTCACTTCACACCACCGGTCTCTTCTCACAGGTCACCTCACACCAGACACTTCACACCGATCACTACTTCGCACAACCGTGACGGTCACCTCACACTAGTCACTTCACAGGTCACTTCACGCCTTACACTTCACCCCGGTCGTCTCATGTTTATTCGGCGCTGCTCGGTCGGATACGCAAGCACTGACAGGATTTTTTTTGGGGGGAGGGGGGGGCGGGAAAGAATCCACGCACGGAAATAACTGAGGGAGTTATTTAAAGTGTTTTGGAAGTTATTTAAAGTTTATTTAAATTTAAAGGTGTCATTTTATTATTTTTATTTAATGTTGAAAGTTATTTAAAAATGTTATTTAAAATTATTTGATGTTATGAAAGTTATTTAGTGTTATTTTATGAATGTTATTCAAAGTGTTATGAAGTTATTTAAAGTGTTATGTGAAAGTTATCGAAAAGTGTTATAAAGTGCTTAAAGTGTTATTCAAAGTTATTCGAAGTGTTATGCCCCGGAATTTGGCATCTCAGCGTCCGGTTGTGGAATGAATGGGGGTGAAAGAATTAGAACGAGGCGTGAGAAGTTTTTTTTTTTAGGAAAAACACGAGAAGAAGGAAGAGGGGGGGGGGGGAGTGGGTGGGAGAGAAGGTTGGAGGAAGGGGAAGAAGGAAGGGGAGGGGAAGGGAGAGAGGTGGAGAAGGGGAAGTGGGGGGGGAGAGAAGGTGGAGGAGGAAGGGGAATGAGGAGGGGAATGGGAGGAGGAGGAGAGAAGATGGAGGAAGGGGAAGAAGGGGGAGGGAGGGGAAGGGGAAGAGGAGGGGTGGAGAGAAGGGAAGAAGGGAGGGGAGGGTGGGAGAGAAGAGGAAGGGGAAAAGGGGAGGAGGGGGATGGGGAGAGAAGGTTGGAGGAAGGAAAGGGGAGGCGGAGGAAGGGAAGAAGGGAGGAGGAAGAAGAGGGAGGCGGAGGAAGGGAAGGACGGGAGGAGAGAGTAGTGGAGGAAGAAAGGGGGAATGGAGGAAAAAGGGAAGAAGGGAAGGAGTCGGTGGAGTATGTAGAGGATAGGGTGGTAGAGGAAGGGGGAGGATAGGGTGGAGGAAGGAGGGACACGGATAATGAAGAAAAAAAGAGAAGAGAACAGAGGAGGAAGACGAGGAGGGCGACAAGCTCCTGGAAACGTGAGAGGGTAAGAACGATGGAGAGAGAGAGAAGGGAAGGGGGATAGAGGTGAGAGGGGCAGGGGGTAGGGGAGGGCAGCAGGGGCGTCGTGTCGTGTCTCCCCTGTTACCTCTCACGCCGCAGAGTCACCTGATATCGCCCTCGAGAAGAGTCTTCCGTTGCCTCATCTGCTCGGAGAATTTGCACGGACGCCAGGATGCTCGGAGGGGAATCGCAGACAGTCGCAAATTATCACAAACGGTCACAATCGCAGATAATCACAATCTCAAACAATTACAGGCAGTCACAAACAATCGCAGATATTCTCAACCAATTAAACAGGCGCAATCACAAACAATCGCAGACAATAATGAACAGTTGAAGACTCACAATCACTATCTCAAGTAATCGCAATCACAAACAATCATAATTTCAAATAATCGCAAATCTTAAACAATCGCAGACAATCTCAATCACAAACAGTCATAAACAATCACAATCGCAAAACAATCACAATCTCAATCGCAAACAATCACAAGATCGCAATCTCAAACAATCACAATCACAAACAATCTCAAACAAACGCAGACCATCACGCTTCATACATTCCAGCCGACCCCAATTACGAGCCGTTCCCCAGGTCATTCAAAAAAAAAAAAGCTCGTTTCATTCATAAACACCCTTGTCATTCACCTTCCCTCAGCCACCCCGACTCCATTATACTTTAAGATGAACCTAATTGGTGGTTCAGGGAAACAATTATTCGTCCGGGGGGTCTTAGGGCACAAGGGGGGGGGGTAGGGGGGGTCTTTTAGCATAAAATGGGGGGGTAGTAGGGAGGGGGAGGTAGGGGGGTTTTTCAGCATAAAATGGGGGTAGGGAGGTAGGGAGGTAGGGAGGGGAGGGGGGTAAGTGGTGAGGTCAATCCTGTCGTGCTTTGACCTTGTCTCGACGGACGGAGGGGCCCGAGGTCATGCTCGAGTGAGGATGACGGATTGACCTGGGACCGGTAGTGAAGGTAGCTTGTCCCGGAGGTCGAGAGAGGTCATACGATGTCGTCTGCATTTTCGTGGTGGATTCTTCATGTTTTTTTTATTCGTTTTTGTCTTATTCCTCTTTTTATGTCTTGTCTTTTGGTATTATATATCAGTCAATTTTTTAGTATATTATGCATGTTTTTTTAATCTTTTTTCTCTTATTCCTATTTTCGTCATGTTTTTGGCATTTTATATATCAGTCTATTTTTTAGTATATTATGCATGTTTTTTCTTTTTTCTCTTATTCCTATTTTCGTCATGTTTTTTGACATTTTTATATATCAGTATTTTTTTGCATGTTATGCTAATGAAGACAAAATTTAAAAAAAATAATAATAATTAACAATTGACGAGTAAAGTTTAGAGTAAAAAAATCTGCGTCGGTTGTATCCCCTGATGAGGAGTAAGAATGACAGACTCGAAACGTCACGATATATTGTACTTCTCATATCATAACTGCACTTCGGTTCTTATTGTTTGGACATGTGTTCGTGTATTTGTTTTTATTTGTTTGTTTTGTTTAATATCCTACCTGTCAATTTTTTGTCTCTTTCCCTTACAAAATATTATCAACATTATCATCACGATCGCTATCATCTTAATCATCATATTTTCCATTACCACCATCACCATCTCCCCGTTGCTCTTATTCCATACGCTTTACCAACGATACGGAAGCAAACGAGAACGTACAATAAAAGCGCGTAGAAGGGACATAACGAATGATAAATCCGGTCGGGGTTTTGTTGTGTACGGAAAAGAAATAATTGTCATGGCGCTGGTGGCGAATGGGTTTTTTTGGCGGGTTAATTAACGAAGGCCGGTGATGGAGAGAGTTTGGGAGGGGACTCGCTCGCTCGCACCTCGTTTTTTGTTGTTATTATTATTATTCTTTATTATTATTCTTTTTTTTTCCTCTATTGTTTTTTTTTCATTATTATTTTTATTTTTTTCATTATTATTTTTTTTATTCTATTTTTTTTTCTTTTTTTTCTTTTTCCTCTATTCTTTTTTTCTTTTTTTTTTTTTTTCCTCTATTCTTTTTTCATTATTATTTTTCCCCTCTATTCTTTTTTCATTATTTCTTTTTTCCTCTATTTTTTCATTATTATTTTTTCTTTTTCTTTATTTATTTTTTGCTCCCCATCGTGTTCTTTGCCTTTTTGGACTTGGATTCCTTTGTGGAAGTGTATTGTGTGTATGTGAATGCGTATACGAGTTATTACACGTGCTTACGTACATGCAGACGCACATTAACGTATGCATGCACTCGCTCTCTATTCTACTCTCTTTCTTTCTCTACTCTACTCTCTGTCTTTCTCTATTCTCTACTCTCTCTCTCTGTCTGTCTGTCTCTCTCTCTCTCTGTCTGTCTCTCCTCTCTCTGTCTCTCTCTCTCTCTGTCTCTCTCTCTGTCTGTCTGTCTCTCTCTCTCTCTCTCTCTCTCTCTCTCTCTCCTCTCTCTCTCTCCTCTCCTCTTCTCTCTCTCTCTCTCTCTCTCTCTCTCCTCTCTCTCCTCTCCCTCTCCTCTCCCTCCTCTCCCTCTCCCCTCCCCCCCCTCCCCCTCCCCCTCCCCCCCCCCCTCCTCCCTCTCCCCCCCTCCCTCCCTCTCCCTCTCCCCTCCCTCTCCCCTCTCCTCCTCCCCCTCCTCCTCCCCTCCCCCCTCCCCCGTCCCCTCCCCCTCTATCCCTCCCCCCTCTCCTTCCTCTCTCCCTCCCCTCTCCCTCCCTGTCCCTCCCTCCCTCCCTCTTTCTCTCCTCCTATTTCTTGTTTATTGGTGGGTTCCCGAACTTCGCCCAATGCTTAAACTTCACTCTAGTTACAGAGAACTAATTTGGAACATTATTTCGTCCCGCGGTGTAAACAAGGTCGGAACTCCGGTACAGTTTGGTAGAATGGATTTGAATATTCATCTTCCCTTATTAGTTCACGCAGACGCACACACACACACACACACGCTTACGCTCACGCGCACACAACACGCACACACACGCACAACGCACGCACGCACGCTTACACGCACACGCACGCACAACAGCATACACATATATACATTCGCACTAATACATATATCCCTACATAATACAGACATTCATATATACATATATATACACATACATTATATACACATATATGCATACATAGATAGATAGAGAAGAGAGAGAGAAATGTATGTGTGTGTGTGTGTCTGTTGTCTATGTATGTATGTATGTATGTATGTATGTACGTATGTTATATACATGTAACCTGTGCATATTCATGTCTCCAGTGTATGCTTGAATAATGCAAACCGCCCCTCCCTCCGCCCTTTGCGCCCGCCGCCGCCCCGCCCTCTCGTCCCTTTGAAAGTTTGGGCGTGTCCACTTCGCTGACACCCCACCACTGGCGTGATGCGTGGCGTGAGTGGCGTGGGCGTAAATGAAGTGGCGTGGCGTCGTGAGTGAAGTGGCGTGGCGTGAAGTGCGTGGCTTTGGTGGCGTGAGCCTGAAGTGGCGTGCTTGAGTGGCGTAAGAGGTGGCGTGGCGCGCGCGTGGGGTGGCGTAAGAGTGAAGTGGCGTGGGCGTGAAGTAGCGTGGCTTTAGGTGGGGTGAAGTGGCGTGGCTTTAGGGTGGCGTGGGGGTGAAGTGGCGTGGCTTTAGGTGGCGTAAGAGTGAAGTGGCGTGGCTTGAGGTGGCGTGAAGTGGTCTGGCGGGAGTGTGGCGTAGCGTGGCGTAAGAGTAAAGTGGCGTAGCTGGAAGTGACGTGAGCGTTGTGTGGCGTGAAGCGACGTAGCGTGGCGTGGCATAGCGTGGCGTAAGGCTGAAGAGACGTAGGCATGGAATGATAAATGCTTGGCGTACGTGACGAAGCGTGGCGTGGCATCGCGTGGCGTGAAGTGGCCGTGGCGTGCGTGGCATGTGGCGTGTACCGATATGACACGCGTTCCACCCCATATCCACCTCCCTCCCCCCCTCTCCCACCCCTCTTCACGCTCTCACACGCGCCACCTCTACATGCACTGTGCTTTTATGCTTTTACTTGCGAAATTCCTCCCCTTTCTCTTCCCTTCCATCACTTTCTCTGTGATTCTCCGTGAATTAATGTTTTTTCTCTCTCTCTCTCTTTCTTTCTTCTCTCTCTCTCTCTCTCCTCTCTCTCTCTCTCGCTCTCTCTCTCTCTCTCTCTCTCTCTCTCTCTCTCCTCTCTCTCTCTCTCTCTCTCTGTCTCTCTCTCTCTTCTCTCTCTCTCCGTCTCCCTCTCCCCCTTCCCCCTTCCCTTCCCCCTCTCCTCCCTCTCCCTCTCCCCTCTCTCCCCTCTCTCCATCTCCCTCTCTCCTTCTCTCACCTTCCTTCCCATTCCACACGTATAAACAAGCCTTCCTTTATACTTGTTTGCGGATCAGCTGAGCCAGGCAAACCCGTGGAAGAGAAAAAAACAGCTGTTCTCGATCCTACAATTAATCAGCTGACACCCCCCCCCCCCCGGCTTCATCTGTCCGTGAATCCTCCATAAACTTACCCTTACGTTGACCTATTTTCTTTCGTTTTCGTTTTGTTTTGTTTTTTAGTGTTTTTGTTTTTTTTCGTTTTTTTTTTTTTTGGGGGGGGGGGGGTAATATCCAAATTTTGACCTATTTTCTATATTTGTTTATTATTATTATTTTGTTTTTTTCGTTTTCGTTTTTTATGCTTTCTGTTATTTGTTTCTTCAATCCTAGAACGTCGACCTTAGAGATATACGGGAGATAAACGAGAGATAAGGCAACTGAAGGAGAGAGAGAGAGATTGGGACGTTTTGAAGCGATTGGTCGAATCCTTTCTTTTTGTTCTTTGTTTTTGAAATGAGATCGAGGGCTGGCGATATTTGAGACGCGTGGGTGAGTTTGGCGGTGAGTTCTTTGTGTGTGTGTGTGTGTGTGTGTGTGTGTGTGTGTGTGTGTGTGTGTGTGTGTGTGTGTGTGTTCCACTGAGTGTGAGTGCGTGTGCTTGTGTTTGTAGGTATGTGCGTTTATCTGTGTCTTTGTCTGCGTATATTTAAGGACAGTGCCCAAACGGACAAAATGCGCAGATTACGTAGAATAAGCAGAGTAAGCAGAATCGTTGAATAAGCAGAAAACGTAGAATAAGCAGAATACGCAGAATCGTTGAATAAGCAGAATATGCAGAATACGTAGAATAAGCAGAATGCGTCGAATACACAAAATGCGCAGAATACGCAAAATACGCTGGTGTGTACGTGACTCGTGCAAAACCCGGTGTTGTTGTGGTTGGGAGGTGCAGCCGGTCGTGGAACCCGTGACGATGTGACGTAATTGTTAAGTGACAATGTCCCCTCCCCCCCCTTGTCCTTCTCCCACCTCTCCCTTCTCCCTCCTCCCTCCTTGTCCTCTCCTCCTCCTCATCCTCTCTTCTCCTTGTCTCTCTCACCTTTCTCCCTCTCTTCTCCTCCTCCCCTCCCTCTCCTCCCTTCCCTCTCTCCCTCCTGTTCCTCTTTCTCCTTCCTCCCCCTCCCTCCTCCCTTTCCTCTCCCCTCCCTCCCCTCCCCTCCCTCCCCCTCCTCCCCCCTCTCCTTCCTCGCTCCTTTACCTCCTCGCTCCTCCTCCTTCCTCCTCCTCCTCCTCCTCCTCTCCTCCTCCCTCTCCTCCTCCTCCTCCTCCCTCCTCCTCCTCCTCCTCCTTCTCCTCTTCCCCATTCCCCCTCTTCTCATCATCCCCCTCCTCATCATTTTTTCCCCCTCCTCCTCCTTTTCCCCTCCCCTCTCCTCCCTCCCCCTCCTCCTGTTCCCCTCCCCCTCCTACCCCTCCCCCCTCTCCCTTCCCCTCCTTTTCCCTCCTCTCCCTTCCCTCCCTCCCCTCCCCTTTCCCCTCCCCCTCCCCTCTACCCCCACCCACCCAAACGGGGGGACAGCAGGAAACTTCCGGCGCAACAAGAGGAAGTGATAACGTGGAAGGAGGAGAGGAGAGGAAGGAGAAGGAGGAAGAGAAGGAGAAGGGAGGAGAGGAGAGGAAGGAAGGAACACACGAGGGGCTTCGAAGGATATGCTCGTTCGAAAGTTATCGGAGTTTTATGCGTCGGATTAGAGTTCCTTCGCTTCCTGTTCTTCACACGTGGTGTTCTCTGCTTGTCCTATCACGTGATGTTCTCTGCTCCTATAAAGCGTTATGTTCTTTCTTCTTTGTCCTATCACGTGATGTTCTCTCCTCCTATAAAGCATGGTGTTCTTCCCTCTCATAACAAATTGCGTTATCCCTGTTACAACACATGTTCTTTTCTTGGTTTCAACATTGTGTCCTTTTCGTTATATCACGTGATTAGAAGCATGGTGTTCTTCCTCTCAATAACAAATGATGTTCTTTCCTGTTCAATATGTTCTTTTCTTGGTTTACCACATGGTGTTCTTTTCTCGTTATATCACGTGATGTTCTCTCCTCCTAAAAGCATTGGTGTTACTTCCTTCTCATAACAAATTGATGTTCTTTCCTGTTCCAACACATGTTCTCTTGTTATATCACGTATGCTGTGCTTTCCTCTTATTAAAACATTGGTGTTCTTTTTCCTTTTATATTATACGTTGTTCTTTCCTAGTATAACATATGTTGCTGTTGGTATTTTGCATGAGGTGTTGGCGTATATATATAAGTATGTTATTTTGCAATTATTTTTTTATTATGTTTTGAAATCTATGAGATATGTATATGTTATGTGTTGAAATATATCTATTATCTATTAATGATATTGTTTATCATAGTTTAATATAGATTAATGGTATAAATTATCAGAAACGCGTATGCTAAATATTTTGATATAGAAGTTTGTATGTTAAGTTTTGAAGAGCATATCTACTCTCTATTATGATTAATGATACGCTATACTATTAGCATATATATATGTAGAATAGATATGAATGAGAATAAATATCTTCACAATACAAGAGATGCATTTGATTAAATTAAATATATCTCTTGTATTTTGAATAAATTCCTTGTCATTTATACCTTTTTTTTACATTTCTTAACACGAATAGAATCATATACACTAAAACACTTTGAACATCATCAGCTGTTCCCGCTCCGGTGCCTAGGGGAAAAACAAATGGCGGACTAGGGGAAAAGACGTCAATTTTCCCCTACCCATTTTCCCCTCGTGCGTCAAGAGGCAAAGTGCGCTAGGGGAAAAAAGTGAAAGTCTGGAAGCGATGCTGCCGATGCGTCAGTAATTAGGGCGGGAAGAGTAACTGAAATGGGGAATAAAAAGTGATGAAAATGATAAAAGTAAATAAAACAAGAAATAATGATTAAAAAAATAATAAAAATGAAATAGAACACAAGATAAGGTGGAGAGAGGGGGGAGATGTCGTGAAAGGGGGGAAATCGAGGGAGAGAAAAAAAATAAAGAAGAGAGAGAGGAGAAGATAGGAGAGAGCAAGGGAGAGTGAGAGAGCGGGAAAAGGAGGAGACCAAAAGGGAAAAAAAAAGAGAGAGAGAGAGAGAGAGGAAGAGGAAAGAGAAAGAGAAAGAGAAAG
>NW_020872894.1:170324-180324 GCF_003789085.1 Penaeus vannamei
ATTAGCATATACTATACCTCGCTTTTACTACTGCACCTGTGCGTGTGTATCTCTCTGCATGCGCGTGCTTATAGAGAGGAGAGAGAAGAGCGAAAAGAGGAAGAGTAGGAGAAGGAGGGGAGGAGGGGAGAGGAGGAGGGAGGAGGAGGAGGAGGAGGAGGAGAAGGAAGAAAGAAGAAGAAGAAGAAGAAGAAGAAGGGAAGAAGAAGAAGAAGAAGAAGAAGAAGGAAGAAAAGAAAAAGAAGAAGAAAAGAAAAGAAGAAGGAAAAGAAAAGAAAGAAAAGAAGAAGAAGAAGAAAAAGAAAAAAGAAAGAAGAGGAAAGAAAAGAGAAGAATAACGTGTGAAAGTAAATCGCCGAGAGTCTCAGAACCCGAGACGCGTCCATCGAACCAGGAAAAGAAAAGTATAGGCTGGGTGAGGCAATGATTTTTTTTTTCCAGCATTGCAGCGCCTGCCACTGAACCAGAGTCCTCGGTCATGAATGAAGAGGTCCTGCATACGTGACAGGAGTCATGTGTGTGTGTGGGAATGGCGTTGTTGTTGTTGTTGGTGGGTGGTGGTGATGGTGTTGGTGTGGCTGGTGTTGTTGTAGCATTGTAGCTGGTGTGTTGTTGTGCTGGTGTTGTGTTGTAGCTGGTGTTGTTGTTTGTAGCTGGTGTTGTTGGTGTTGTAGCTTGGTGTTGTTGTGTTGTAGCTGTGTGTTGGCATTGTAGCTGGTGTTGTTGGTGTTGCTGTGGTGTTGTTGTTGTGGTGGTGGTGGTGTAGAAGGATATGATCGGTTTGGTTTCAACTTGTTTTTTTAGCCGTTCATGTGTAATTTGTATTTGAATTGATGTATTTTAAAATTCTTTAGAGAAGATGGATTTTAGTTTTCATTTTATAACGAGGTTTCGATAATTTTTCCCAGCTTATTGATAGTTATCTTTTAGTCATTTGCAAAACGGTCAATCTTGCCTATGTGTGCAAATCGGCGATTAGCAATATGTCTCAGAAAGGAAGAATGCCTCGTTGCAATCTGGTGTGGACTTTCATTGATAAAACTGAGTGCGATTCCCCCGTGGTCGTATGTGCGTTGTATTTCTTTTCTTTAGGTCGAGTCCGTCTGTAAAAAAAGACATAAACGGGGTCACCGGTACTGTATAACGGGGTCGAGAGACATAACGGGGCTCCGATGATATTTCAGACTTTGAGAAGCGCAGTGTATTGAAATGTCGCCGCCTGCGCACGGGCTAGGGGAAAGGGCGAACAAAAGTGCGCGTTTCTCCCACTCGAAGCAGCTCATTTCACACTGGTTTCCTCCCATTCGCGGCGCACAAAGCCTCGAGAGTGACGGCGACCAGCGGGGCCCTGGGCTTGAGGTGGGGCGCCCACGCGAAGCACGAGTCCGGGCTGCGGGAAAATCCTGCTCGGGAAGGGAGGCCATGGAGGCGAGAAGGAGTTGCCTCGCTCCTTCCTTCCGCCAATCCTGCTTTGATGGGATGCAGAGGAAGCGCGCACTTGATAAATGGGAAGACTCGTAAGCGTAATAAGTGAAGTTTGCTTCCTGTGTGTCCGGAGAGGTCACGCTAACGGCGGTCTGTCCATTATGTTTACCGCTAAATTGGACCCTACTGCCTTACCACCTGCCGGGCTCAGCTGCCTGGCCGGACTGAAGTTGCTGTGTGATTTCGAGTCGCTTATGGCATTCTTTTGAGTCATTTTTAAAATCATGTAATAGACCATTTACATTCATCGTCTGGAAAAGATAAGTCATAAAAAATAAAGGAAGCCGGTACGCCGTGGCTCTTCTGGTTGTTATTAGGCGCGTGGCGGTTGACGGCAACCGACGGTCATGCCCCGAAACAGCACTTTGGAGACGGGCGCTGCGACCTCTTTAAGACACGCCGCTTCGGGACAGACATGCATAACTGTGCAGACGAAGGTCGTGAGCATTACCATCGTCAATCATGACATATAACGCAAGGAAAAAGGCCAGATAGAGGGAAAGTCACATACAAAGTCCTCCCTTCGCCTGAGGTTAGTTACTTCTTGCGGGGAGTGTTGCCTTTGGGCGATCAGTGTAATTCTCCCAAAGGACTTCACAGTGTCTTACAAACCAAGACTTCTTCTCAAATGTTCCACATATCCCTTGCTCTTGCCAGAATCACCATTCCACTGAAGGATCGGCCATAAAATCGCCAATATATAAGAATAGTTGGCAACGCGCATCAGCTGGGGGGAGGGGTCAGGCCAGAGCGTAAACGTTGCGGGTTGGAGGAAGCAAGGCGCTCACAGTCAGCGTAACTTTGTGGTCGCGAAAGGGATGCGCGAGGGTGACTGCGCTTCCTCCTCCACTATTTTCATCCTTTACGGAGCCGTGCTGTCTCGTCTCTCGTTTTAGCACCGGGAGAATGATATGAAAAAATAGAAAAACGGAACGTAGGATAATGTCACATGAGGAATGAAATACAAAGGACGATACAGTGTTGGGATTACGTGTGTATTCGAAGGCGAGTCGGGGGTTGGCTCGGGCCGGCCGCACACCCAGAGGAGGAGGCGATCAGCTGTTCACCAGGTGAGTCGTCCTTTGCCAGAAGTTAACTCCTACGTATCACCTCTCCGTCGACGATAGGACATCCTAGGATTTCTCTATATCCTTCTATTCTCCTTTTTTCTTCTTTCGTGGTTTGTTTTGTTTTGTATTTCTTTTTTTATTCCTGGTGGAGGTAGACCTTGTATGGCTCCCGTGTTAGGATGATTGCGTAGGCAGGTGGACTTACCTGGATGGTCTTGAGGAGGAAAACTGAGGTGCGGGCGGGTGTCTTTGTCTTGTGTGTTGTTGTGTGTTTGTGTTGTTGTGTTATGCTGTGCTAGTGCTGGTGTTGGTGTTGCATGTATGTGATTGCTCTCTCTCTCTCCCTCTCTTTCTCTCTATCTCTCTGTCTATCTATCTCTCTATCTCTCTCTCTCCCTCCCTCCCTCTCTTTCTCTATCTCTCCCTCTCTCTCTCTCTCTCTCTCTCTCTCTCTCTCTCTCTCTCCTCTCTCTCTCTCTCTCTCTCTCTCTCTCTCTCTCTCTCTCTCTCTCTCTCTCTCCCTCTCCCTCTCCCTCTCCCTCTCCCTCTCCCCTCCGTCATCTCTCCTCCTCTCTCTCTCCCCCCCCTCTCTCTCTCTCTCTCTCTCTCTCTCTCTCTCTCTCTCTCTCTCTCTCTCTCTCTCTCTCTCTCTTCTCTCTCTCTCTCTCTCTCTCTCTCTCTCTCTCTCTGATCAATGTTTCTGAATCACATTTGCCATTTGCTCAATATATATCTGTCCTTGTCTCTCCATCTTTATCTCCTTATCTGGTTCTCTACATTTCCTTGTTAATCTGCATTTTGTCTCCTTGTATCTGCCTGCTTGTGTTATTCTATTTATGCCTCCCCTTCTCCCCCTCCCTCTCTTTCTCTCCTCTCTCTTTTCTCTTCTCTCTTCTCTTCTCTGCTCTCCTCTGTTCTGCTCATCTCTCTATCTCTCTGACGATAACTATTTCTCTCCCTCTTTCTTTCTTTTTTCTCACTATCTCTTTCTTTCTCTTGTTCTATCTATCTCTCTGTCTGTCTGCCGCGTCTTGTCATCTGTCTCTGTCTTGTCTCAGCATCTGTATACTTGTCTCCCTCGCTCTCTGTCTTATTGTCTCATTGTCTTTCGTTCTTGCTGTCTTTTTGTGCCTCCTCTCTCTCTCTCTCTCTCTCTCTTCTCTCTCTTCTCTCTCTCTCTCTCTCTCTCTCTCTCTCTCTCTCTCTCTCTCTCTCTCTCTCTCTCTCTCTCTCCCTCTCTCCCTCCCTCTCTTCCCTCCTCTCCCCTCCCTCCTCCCCCTCCCTCCCTCCCTCCCTCCTCACCTCTCCCTCCCCCCTCCCTCCCTCCCTCCCCTCCTCCCCCTCTCCCCTCTCCCCTCCCTCTCCCTCTTTTCTTATCCACTAAACCAGTGCCAATATTTTAGCAGCAGAGGAGGAGGCTCTCGTTCGGGTTAATGCGTTCGCCCCCCCCCCCTCTCTTACACAACACGCATGCGCGAAGTCCTTCAGAATCAGTCATTAATGTGCACGCGTGTCTCCGGGACCGGCCATTGGTGTGCGCGCGCGTGTGCGAGAACGTGCGAGGTGCGGTCCTTGTCTCCGACGTCGCCGCGCATGATAGGATAGGTCCTTGTGGAGTACATTTTTCGTCCTTGTGGAGTACATTTTCGTCCTTTGTGGAGTACATTTTCGTCCTTGTGGAGTACATTTTCGTCCTTAGTTACATTTTCGTCCTTGTGGAGTACATTTTCGTCCTTGTACGTGGGCTGTCGTGGTTGGAGGGGAGTGCCTTGTAGGGGACGTGTTCTGAGGGGCGGGGGTTGGGGTTGGCTCTTTTTTGCCGCGTGTGGGGATGGGAGGTAATAAAAGGTTGGGAATCTTGTGTGTTGGATGATCGGTTTGCTGTCGGGGTTTGGGTAAGGGTCGAGGGTTGTTTTTGCGCGTGTGAAATCGGGGGTTGGGGGGGTGGGGGTGGGTGGTATGATTTGGGGAGGGGGAAGGGGTGGGGTTAAATTGGTGTTTTTTTGTGAAAATGGGGTGTTTTGGGGGATTTTTTTCCTTTTTTGTATGTGTAATCGTTTTATTTTGTGTGTGTGTGAATTTGTGAATGGAGTTTTTGTGAGATCTAGAATGTATTTTTGCAAAATTCTGATTGGATTTTTTGTGATGTGATTGATTTATTTCTTTTGTGATGGGATTGAATTCCATGTATTTTTTTTTTTTTTTTTTTTTTTTTTTTTTTTTGTGAAGATGAGTAGTTTTTGTGTGTGACATTGAATTTTTAATCAAATTTTGTGGATTTGTTATTAGATTCAGTTTCGCTTCAGGAAATTCAGGAAACTGAATTAATTTTTGCAAAGTTGAGGACTTTTCTTGCACTTAATCAATGTATTAGTAATATTATTAATTCCAGAAATTAGAGTTTGGTATTTTAGATAAAATCGTTTTTGATTCTTCTTGCGGAAAGTGAGTCTGTATTAGCAAGACGATTTACGAAGGTCTGTAAGAATATTATATAATGGTTTGTGAAAAAGACATGAATGAGAATGAGAATCTTCACAGTGCAAGCGAAGTCTCCGACCGGTTTCGAATATATATATATATATATAGGATCGAAACCGGTCTGATACATCTCTTGCATTGAGGAGGTATTCATTCTCATTATTATTTTATTTATTATCGTTTTTTCATTTTTCGTAGTTAACGCTGTTTCATCATTCTCATTATTATTTAATTTATTATTTGTCGTAATTAACACTGTTTTATCATTCACATTATTATTATTTATTTTTTATTTGTCGTAATTAATGCCGTTTCATCATGTTCATTATTATTATTTCATTTATTTGTTGTTGTTGTTGTTTTATTTTTCGTAAACAATGGGATGAGTTCGCCAGGTGAATTTTTGTGATTGATGTAGAATAAAAAAAAAGTAATTTTTGATGAAGATATAACATCGAAATTATTAGGTTATATTTCTTGCTCTGTGAAGCCATTCGCTCTCGACAAATGTAGGAAAAAATGGAAAGTAATTAAATGATGATGTAACCGAGAGAGAGAGAGAAGAGAGGGAGAGAGGAGAGAGAGAGAGAGAGAGAGAGGGGGGAGGGGAGAGGGGCGTGAGAGAGGGAGAGAAGAGAGGGAGAGGGGAGAGAGAGGGAGAGAGAGAGAGAGAGAGAGAGAGAGAGAGAGAGAAGAGAGAGAAGAGAGGAGAGAGGCGGTGAGAGAGGGAGAGAGGGAGAGAGAGAGAGAGAAGAGATTAACATGATTACTGATTATATGAGAGGGGACGAGATTCGTCGTGTAGATGAGTTTAACAAAAAGAAAGTGATTATGATGAAGATAATAACATTGAATTGTCGATGTAATCCTCGCAGTAAATGTAGATAAAAAAAAACGAAAGTACTTTTTCGATGAAGACATAACATCGAAATTAATGTTATTGCCTAAGTTGCATTTCTAACAGCGTGAAGCCAAAAAAAAGGTTAAAAAAAAGAAAGTAATTTTTGATGAAGATATAACTCCGAAATGCCCAATTTATATTCCTCGCTCTGTGAATCCTTTCGCTCTCGACAAACGTAAAAAAAAAGGAAAAGTTATAATGATGAAGCTTATTATGAAATCGAAATGCCTAAGTTAGATTTATCGCGCTGTCAAGTTACTCCCTTTTATGCAAGTTTCTGTGGAGTTCTTTCGAGCCAAGTTGTCATGCCCATGTGGAGAGTCAGATGTCAGTCATGTGGAGAGTCATGTGGTGATCAGCCCATTTCGTCGTCTTCTACATCGTCTTATTATTTTCCTTTTGTTCTTTTTTTAATTTTCTTCCTTTTCTTCTTCTTCCTTTTCTTTTTCTTCTTCCTTTTCTTTTTTCTTCTTCCTTTTCTTTTTTCTTTCTTTTTCTTTTTTCTTCTCTTTCTCTTTCTTCTCCTCCTTCTTTTTCTTCTTCTGCCTTTCTTCTTCTCCTTTCTCTTTCTTCTTCTTCTTTTCTTCTTCTTCTCCTTCTTCTTTCTTCTCTCCTCTTCGTCTCGTCTGGTCTGGTAGTCTTGAGAAGAGGTTTATTTATTTGATAATGCAAGAATGTTATATACAATGAGCGATAAATAGGTTTAAGAAATGGCCGCGATGTCTGTAATTAGTCACGTTTATTTATTTAATACTGTTATGTAAGAAAAAAAAATAGAAATAAAAATACGGCGATGTTTGAATTTTTTAATCACTTTTTCTCTCCTTTTTCTTTTTCTTTTTCTTTTCAAATCTTTCTCTCGTTTTCATTTCTTCCTCATTTTGTAGACGTCTTTAGTGGTCATGGTTTTGCGAAGACACGGAAACCTGATTTTAGGGAAAGTTGTGTATGGTGGGATGGTGACGAATGGAAATTTCATGGTGGTTATTATGGAAGGGAATTTAGTGAAGGGAGAGAGGCGTGAGGACCCTTAGTGAATGATGGTGGTGAATTTATATATATATATATATATATATATATATATATATATATATATATATATATATATATATATATATGTATGTGTGTGTGTGTGTGTGTGTGTGTGTGTGTGTGTGTGTGTGTGATGTGTGTGTGTGTGTGTGTGTGTGTGTGTGTGTGTGTGTGTGTGTGTGTGTGTGTGTGTGTGTTGTGTGTGTGTGTGTGTGTTGTGTGTGTGTGTGTGTGTGTGTGTGTGTGTGTGTGTGTGTGTGTGTGTGTGTGTGTGTGTGTGTGTGTGTGTGTGTGTGTATGTGTGTGTTTGATGTGTGTGTGTGTGATGTGTGTGTGAGTGGTGTGTTGTGTGTGTGTGTGTGTGTGTGTCTGTGTGTGTGTGTGTGTGTGTGTGTATGATGAAAGTGGTAGATGTAAATTTTACACGATGGAGGTGAATGTCAATATTTCATCAAAAGAAGTTTTAATTAAAACGGTTGAATTTATCATGGTTATACATAAGATATGATTTAATGCTTTTGAATTTATCATAATCATGCATTTAGTTGATTTTAAAGCAAATGGATATATGATAACCGTGCATTCAATTGATTTTAAAATAATTAAATGTATCTTGATCACACATTCATTTGACTATAGCAGTATTTGTATAAAAAAAACACATTCAATTAATCAATCTTAAAGCAATTGAATTTAACATAACCATGCATTCAGTTGATTTTAAAACCATTAGATGTATCATCATCAACATTCAGTTGATTTTAAAACCATTAGATGTATCATCATGAATAATTAGATGAAAGCATGTTTAAAGCAATTCCATACATTCAGTTGATTTTAAAACCATTAGATGTATCATCATCATACATTCACTTGATTTGAAAGCAAGTAATTGTCTCAAATTCATGCATTCAATTATGCATCACTACCATGCATTATCCTCCGTGCAAAATGCTTTATTTCTAAAACCGTCAACTCTAACATGACCAAATCTAACATCCAATTGATTTAAAGCAATTGTTGTTGATTGGTTGATGTTGGAGGTATCACTACCATGCATTATCCTCCATGCAAAAGGAAGCAGTACTTAATCCCATCATACTACAGCATAGTCCAAAGATGCTGCCATTGACCTCAGTACCTTAAACACAGCATAGAAGGGAAAAAAACAGCATGGGACTCAGCATATACTACCTCATGGCACAGCATAGAAGGGGGGGGGGAGAGGGGACAGGCGTGGGAAAAAGGGGGGGGGTCTGCATTTGTCATTTCACAGCCACAGCATGTCACAGCTCATGTCTCTTCTCCCACAGACTGAGGCCTGAGGTGAAGGTCAAGCGAGGTCAGCACCCCACATACTGGTGAGTACTGTGTTGTGGATCTGGGAGGTGGTTGGGGTGGGGTGGAGTGGGTCTAGGAGGGGAGTGGGAGGTGGAGTGGGTTGTGGAGTGGAGTGGGTTTGTGTGTGTGTGTGTGTGTGTGTGTATGTGTGTGTGTGTGTATATATGTGTTATATATATA
This sequence comes from Penaeus vannamei, assembly GCF_003789085.1. Taxonomy (NCBI): domain Eukaryota; kingdom Metazoa; phylum Arthropoda; class Malacostraca; order Decapoda; family Penaeidae; genus Penaeus; species Penaeus vannamei. The sequence goes on from NW_020872894.1 coordinate 178,815, forward strand.
TATATATATATATATATATATATATATATATATATATATATATATATATAATATGATATACATAAATATGTGTATATATATGTATATTTATATATAATGGTGGGTCGTCGTAGCAAGGTTTAAAGTTTAACCGCGCGACTGTGACTGCCGAGATTTAATTCCGAAAAAGAAAAAGAGAGAAAAAAAGAGAGAAAAAAGTAATATTGTGGAAAATCAACAGAAGAATGCCCCCCCCCCGCTCTTTCTAACCCTCCACGTGTGATTGCGAAGAGACGCCGCAAGAGGGAGAGAAAGAAGTAAAGAGAAAGAGGTAGAGGAGAGTGAAAGGTAGAGAGAGGAAGAGTACGAGGGGAGAAAGGATAAAAGGAAGGAGGGAGAGAGAGAGGGGAAGAGGGAATGGGGATGGGAAAGGTAGAGAGGGTGTGAGTAAGAGAAAGGGAATAAGGAGTACATGGAGAGGGTAAGAGAGAGAAGGAAAGGGGATAGGAGAGAAAGGAAAGGGAGGGAAGGGATAGAAGAGAGAGAAGAGGAAAGGGAGGGAAGAAAGAAGAGGAATGGGGATGGGAGAGAAAGGAAAGGGAGGGAAGAGAGAGAAGGGAAGGAAGAGAAGAAAGGAGAGGAAAGGGAGGGAAGAAAGAAGAGGAAAGGGGATGGGAGAGAAAGGAAAGGGAGGGAAGGATAGAAGAGAGAGAGAGGAAAGGAGGGAAGAAAGAAGAGGAATGGGGGAGAGAGAGAAAGGAAAGGGAGGGAAGGGATAAAAGAGAGAGAAGAGGAAAGGGAAGGAAGAAAGAAGAGGAAAGGGAGGGAAGAGAAGAAGAAAGGGAGGGAAGAGAGAGAAAAGGAAAAACAGGAAAATGAGAGAAGAGGGAAAAGCAGGAAAATGAAAGAAGAGGGAAAAGCAGGAAAATTAGAGAAAAGGAAAACCATGAAAATAAGAGAAGGGAAAAACAGGAAAATAAAAGAAGAGGGAAAAGAGGAAAAGGAAACCAAGAAAATGAGAGAAAAGGAAAACCAAGAAAATGAGAGAAAAGGAAAACCAAGAAAATGAGAGAAAAGGAAAACCAAGAAAATAAGAGAAAAGGAAAAAAACAGGAAAATAAAAGAAGAGGGAAAAACAAGAAAATAAGAGAAAAGGGAAAACAAGAAAGGGAGAGAAGAGGAGAAGGGAGAGCGGGATCCCCACGACAGGACCCAAGACCAAACCAGAAAGGGAGACCCGGCGGCCGTGTCGGTGGCGGTCGGGTCGGATCGCGTGTCGGTGTTCTGTCGGTGCTCGTTTTGCTTCTTGTCTGGGCTGTCGGGGGTGTCGGTGTTAGTCGGGTGGGCGGGGGGAGGGGGTGAGGGGGGAAGGGGTGTGAGCGAGAGTGTGAGGGCGTGTTTGTATGTATGTATGTTTGGATATGTATGTGTTTGTGTACCTTAGTGTGGATGTGGATGTGTGGGTGTATGTATGTGTGTAAATGTATGTATGTGGGTGTGGGTGTGTTTGTGTGCGAGTGATTGTGTGTAA
>NW_020872894.1:185324-212824 GCF_003789085.1 Penaeus vannamei
ATGATATCGAATCTATAAAAAACGATTCACCTCAAGGATTGCACAGACGGCCACCTAGATATTAGAAACAACATGAACAAAAATATCTTGTTACTATATGTGTGTTTGAAAAAAAAAACGCATATTTTTAAATTACATCTTTTGGTAGAGAAATAAAGTAAATATGTGTTTGAAAAAGACGTTTTTTTTTTTATTAGATCTTTTGGTAGAGAAATAATATCGAATCTATAAAAAAAAAAACGATTAACCTCAAGGATTGCACGGACGGCCATCTAGATTCGCCGCTGTTTCGACATCGAGGTTTCAGCCACGTCGGAAACCGGCCTCCACCGGCGCTCTCTAGATCGTTGTTGGGGCAGCTCTCGGCTTGCTGCTTCTCCCTCTCTCCCTCTTTCCTTCTCCCTCACTCCTTTTCTTTCTTTATCGAGCCCTTTCCTTCTCCCTCGAATCCTTTTCTTTCTCCCTCCCTGCCCTTCCTTCTCCCTCTCTCCTTTTCTTTCTCCCTCGAGCCCTTTCCTTCTCCCTCTCTCCATTTTCCATTCTACCTTCCTCCCTTCCCCTCTCCCTTACTCCCTTTCCTTCCCCTCTCCCTTACTCCCTTTCCTTCCCCTCTCCCCTTACTCCCCTTTCCTTCCCTCTCCCTTACTCCTTTCCTTCCTCTTCCTCCCTTCTCTCACTTCCACTCTCCCTTACTCCCTTGCCTTCCCCTCTCCCTTTCCTTCTCCCCTGCCCTTCCTCTCTTCTCTCCTTTTCTCCTTTTCTCCTTTTCCTTCCCTCTCCCCTCCTCCCTTGCCTTCTCCCTTTCCCTCTCCCTCCCTTTCTCACTCCCTTCTCCTTCCCTATTTCATTTCCTATCCCTCTCCTTGTCTCTTCTCATTCACTCTCCCTCACTCCTTTCCCTATCCTCCTCATCCTCACTTCTCTCCCCTTCTTTCCCTCCTCGTTCCCTATTCTATCCCCTTTCTTCCTTGCCCCCCCCCCCCTTCTCTCTCCTTCGTCTCTTCCACCCTTCCTTTGCCCCCCTTTCCCCCTCCCTTTCCTCTCACCTCTCCTTCTCCCTCCCTCTCCCTCCCCCCCTTTCCCTCTTCCCCTCCCCCCCCCCCTCCCTCCCCTCCCCCCTCTCCCCTCTCCCCTTCCCCCCTTACGTCCACTAAATCGAGGTTGCACTCTAGCCTCTCTCTATATATATATATCTAAACGATGTTTCTCCTTCAACGCGCATCGTGTGATAACTTCTTTTAACGGCTTTGGACTCATCGCATAATATCCTTGAACGAAATCCTTGTGTATGCAGTTGGTAACGTGCTGGGTATGGCATTGGGTTAAATATAGGTTGCGCTACGGCTGGTAATCCTAATGCTTATTTATTTATTTATTTATTTATTTATTTCCTATCATGATATAGCAGGTGATTCTTCATGTCTTGATTAATTTGTTTTTTTTATTATCATGATATGGTAGGTGATGCTATAAGTCTTTTAACTAAATTATTAGAATTCGTTCTTGAAGTGAAAGTAAAACAAAATTGAAACGCAGTTATATTTTTACGGATAAGAGTTTCTGTGTAAGCAATGTTTAGATGCGGAACGGTACTTTTCTAAAGATTATTTAAAATATCGGTATATATTTTCTTTCTTCCTCCCCCTTTGGGCTCGTTACCCCTTTGGAAATCATTAGCTCTCCTTAGTTGAAAAATATAGAAAAAGAAACCTATTGCGCGCCAATTATTAACTACATTCACTCGTCGTTATATATAAAAACCCTTATTTTTCAATTCGACTTTCTTTTCCGTTAGTATTAGACGCAACCTGAACTCTCTCTTGTTTAAGTTTTTTGGCGGGAAACTCGATGCAGACGACATCAGAAAATGCGCGTTTTTTTCACCGGAAGTCGTTAATATGTATGGATTCGTAAAAAGCAGTTCGTAAAAGAGCAGTCTTTAGCGAGAGAAAAACCAGATGGGCGTAGAAATTGGGGGGATATAATTATGACTGTATTTATATCACTTCTTTTTGCTCTTAAATACGGCTGTTTTATGTAAGTGAAGGTTGGGTGGTTATATCACGAGCACGCTCTCGCTATCGCTCTTTTCTCTTCTCACACACTCACTCACTCTCTCTCTCTCTCTCTCTCTCTCTCTCTCTCTTCTTTTCTCTTCTCTCCCTCTCCCTCTCTCCCTCCTCTCCCTCTCTCCCTCCCTCTCTCCTCTCTCTCCTCTCCCTCCTCTCCCTCTCTCCCTCCTTCCCTTTCTCCTCTCTCTCTCCCTCCCCCCCCCCCAACCAGACAGACACCCGATAATTCTCAACAACATCGTGACATTTCGGAATTTGAACGAATTAAGATTTTTTTTTTTCTTTTTTGTCCCTTTTTTAAGAAATAAGTTTATCCGTGTTTGAAGAACTCCGCTGACGTCACGAACTCGTTCCAGAAGGTGAGAGAAGGATTGCAATAGAGGAAAATGAAGGAAGTTACGAGAAGCGATTGTGGAAAGTAGGTGAAGGAAATTATGATAATGGTTTAAAAGAGAATTAAATGATTGGATGATGAATGAGGCTAATGGGAAATGAGAAATAAAATGGAGACAAAATTGATAGGAAATGGACAGACCCAATGAAAAAAGGCAGATAAAAGAAAGAGAAATGATTGAGATGAAGAGGTTTAACGAAAATGAAAAAGAAATGATTAGAGAAATGCATAGACCAAATAAAAATGATTAGGAAATTAATACACCTAAGGAAAAATGAAAAAAGAAAGCATTATTAGGAAATGAATAAACCCAATGAAAAAATGGAAAAAAATAATTTGGAAATGAATAGAACAAGTTAAAAAATGAAACAAAACATTATTAGCAAATAGACCCAAGGAAAAAAAAAAAAGAAAAAAGAAAACATTATTAGGAAATAGACAAGAAAAAAAAAGAAAAAAGAAAACATTATTAGGAAATAGACCCAGTGAAAAAAACAAAGAAAACATTATTTGGAAATGAATAGACATAATAAAATGAATGAAATGAGTGAAAAGTGTCGAGAACTGTAGGTGAATATCTGTGTAGGAGGGCATATGGCAGTGGAGTTTCGAAGGGTACTTGTTACTGGGCACGAGGGGGGGGGAGGGCAGGGGAGAGGTGGGTATTTGTTACTGGGCACGAGGGAGGGAGGGAGGGGGGGGGAGATGAAAGATAGGAGGGTGTTAGTTACGGGCACGAGGGTAGGGGGGGAAGAGGTGGGAGGGGGAAGGAGGAAGAAGAAGAAAAAAAAGAAAGGGGAGGAGGAGGAGAGAAGTAAAGGAGAGCAGGCGAGGAAGGAGGAGCAGGAGAGAGAGGAGCGGGGGGAGGAGGAGACAGGAGAGAGAGAGGAAGAAAGGAGACCAGGAGGAGGAGGGAGGGAGGGAGGGGGGAGAAGGAGGAAGAGATAGTGAAAGTGAACGAGGCACAGGCAGGCAGACAGGCAGGCATAGGGCAGCAGGCTATAGTTACTAAGCTCGCTCGTGGAGTGAATGGGGAGGGGGGGAGGGGAGAGGAGGGAGTGGGAGGGTGAAAGGTCGGCAGGGGAGTCGGAGAAGGGGGGAGGGGAGGATAGTTGGCAGGGGAGGGAGGGGAAATGGAGAGAGGGAGTAAAAAAAAACAGAGAGAGAGAGAGAGACAGAGGACAGATAGACAAAGAAAGAAAGAAAGAAAGAAACAGAGTGAGGTCGACAGAGAAAAAGGGGAGTAGAAGTGAGATTTTGGGGAGTAGGGAAAAGGGAGAAAGAGAGAGAGACTGGAATAAGAATCAGAACGTGTGAATTTTGTGTTGTTTGTCCCCGCCAATCGAGGATTATTCGCGGATTAGTAGTGATTAGCCATTTCGCGTCGAGAAAGGGACTTGGATTGTTCGGTGATTAGCGGAAGGTCTGTCCCGGGCAGGTGTTCAGGGCGCCTAACCTTTCACTTGTTCACTCACCTCTTCTCCCCTCCCCTTCCCTCCCCTTCCCTCCCCTTCCTCCTCCTGTATCTTACTTCAACTCCTACTGCTTCTGTTGTTGTTCTTCTTCTTCTTGTTCTTCTTCTTGATGTTCTTGTTCTTGTTCTCCTCCCTTTTCTTCTTCTTCTCCTTTTTTCTTCTTTTTCTTCTTTTTCTTCTTCTTCTTCTCCAGTATCTTACTTCAACTCCTACTGCTTCTGTTGTTGTTGTTGTTTTCTTCTTCTTCTTCTTCTTCTTCTTCTTCTTCTTCTTCTTCTTCTTCTTCTTCTTCTTCTTCTTCTTCTTCTTCTCCTCCTCCTCCTCTCCTCCTCCTCCTCCTCCTCCTCCTTCCTCCTCTCCTCCTCCTCCTCCTCCTCCTTCCTCCTCCTCCTTCCTTCTCTTCTTCTTTTCTCCTCCTCCTCCTCCTCCTCCTTCTTCTCCTCCTCCCCTCCTCTCCTCCTCTCCTCCTCCTCCTTCTTCTCTCTTCTTCTTCTTCTTCTTCTTCTTCTTCTTCTTCTTCTTCTTCTTCTTCTTCTTTCTTCTTCTTCTTCTTCTTCTTCTCTCTTCTTCTTCTCCTCCCCTCCTCCTCCCTTCTTCCTCCTCCTCTTCCTCCTCCTCCTCCTCCCTCTTTCCTCCTCCTCCTCTTCCTCCTTCCCTCCCTCCACTCACCCACCCTCTCCCCCTCTCCTCCTCCCCCACCCTCCAGCACTCCATCCTAAACCGGCAATAATATGTTTTCTTCCTCAACTTCCTCCCTTGATGAAAGGCCTGGTTATTTAGTGCACGGAGAGCGTTTCCCAGCTGTTCGCTCTCTGCACGTGCGGCCGCCATCTTGGTTGAGGTTAAGTGATCTTTGCGCCCGGGAAACTGGTTTTCTTGTTGCTGTTTTTGTTGTTGTTTGGGTTTGTTCTGTTTCTTGTGTTTGTTATCGTTATCGTGTTTTTTTTGTGTTTGTTAGTGTTAGCATGTTTGGTATTCTTTTCATGCCTGTTGTTATTCTGTTATTGTTCTTTATTGTTATTGTCATTTTTTATTTATTTTGTTCTTTTTTATTCCCTTTCTTGTGTTTGTTATTCTCGTTATTGTTATTGTTCTATTTCCTGTGCTCTTGTTGCTATTATTGTTAAATCACTCGTGTTCTTTTTTCTATTATGTTCTCATTATTCTATTACTTACATCCTTGTTATTGTTTTTGTTCAAGACAGTTGCGGCTGCGGTTAAGAGTAATGCTAATGGTATGCGGCGGTGTTATTAAATTCGTGAATTAATTTTGGGTGTGATTAAATATAATGGCGATAGTTATAGGTGTAGGGGTCTCCCGGGATGTTAATTGTTTGGCCGTAATGGGGTGGTTCTCGTGTTGGGTACAGCGTTTTTTTTATTTTTTTTTTTATTTTATTATTATTATTATTTATTATTATATTATTATTTATTATTTGTGTGTGTGTATGTGTGTGTGTGTGTGTGTGTTGTTTGTTTGTTTGTTTGTTTGTTGTTTGTTGTTTAATTTACAGTGCACGGTGGTCGGTGTTTTCGAAAGTGGTGTGAGAAAGAAAAAGGAAAAGAAATGGATGAAAAAAAGTATATGAATACATATATCTATATATAAATGCATATGTATATATATATATATATGAATATATATGTATATATATGTATGTGTGTGTATATATATACATACATACGTATATATATACATACATACATATACATACATATATATATATATATATATATATATATATATATATATATATATATACACACATACATATGTATTTATGAATCTATATAAAAAAATAAATACACACACACACACACACACACACACACACACACACACACACACACACACACACACACACACACACACACACACACACACACACACACACCACACACACACACACACACACACACACACACACACACCTACACTACACCTAGGAGAGAAGAAAGAAAAACAAAAAAGGAAAAAATATATACAGAGAAAGAGAGAGAGACAGAGAGATGCACTGCAGTTCAACTGTGCAATGATGAATAGTGTCAGTGAAGTGGCAGAGATATGACAGTGACATGTGACAACAGAGCGCAAACATCGAGTGAGAATCTCGGTAAAATATGACAATGAAAGGACCCGCTGTAGTGTGAATGTCATGCCTTTCTACAATGGTATGACAAGCCAGCCGTGACAGGACCTCCGAGAGAACAGTATGACAGTAGTAGGATAGGTTAGCCGTGACAGGAGCCGCAAGAGGATAGTGTGACAGTATTATAGAACAGTATGACAGTATTATGCCAAGCTAACCATGACCCGCGAGAGACCAATATGACAGTAGTATGCCAAGCAAGCCGTGACAGAACACGTGAGAAAAGAGTATGACAGTAGTATGCCAAGCAAGCCGTGACAGGAGCCGCGAGAGACCAGCATGCCAGTGGTATGACAGGAGCCGCGAGAGACCAACATGACAGTGGTATGCCAGGACCTGCGAGAGAGTAGTATGACAGTACCTTCCTTGACAGATATGTAGCGGGAAAAAGCTCCGAATTTCCGCTACGTTCGATCGAGCGGTTGAACGGTCTTGAACTGTCACGCTTGAGCGGGTTTTATGACAGCGTGAGTTGACCGCCTCCGTCACGCTGGCAGAGTGAGGCCGAGGGAGGCTGCGGCCTGTCACGTGCTTTGTTCACTATCGTCGGTTGTCACTATTTATTTGTTATCTGTTTGTGACTTTTTCACCGTCTCTTTTTTTCTCTTTCTTTCTTATTATCGGTTCGTGACTTGTTTTTTTGGTTTTGTTCACCATCTCTTCTTTCTCTTTCTTTCTTTTGTTTACCTTTTTTAATCTTTTTGTTATTATCATCGGTTTGTATTTTTCTCATCATTAATATTATTTTTTTCTTTTTTGTTCATATCATCGGTTTGTGACTTTTTGTTTATTTATTTATTTTTTGTTCTTAAGGCTTTTTGTTTTGTTCTGTTCATAAGGCGAATTTCGCTTCAGTCACCATCTCCGTGGAGTCGAGTTCCCTTACTTGACTCTCCAAGGTGGATCTTGCTTCTTATCCACCTCCATCCACCCAGCCAACCACCTGGATCCAGCCGCCCCCCCCACTCGATCCACACATATATATCATTTCCGCCCAACCGCTTCCTCCTAAATTGGTGTTATGTACTTGTGCAGTTTCTTTCAGCAGCTCTTGCAATTTTGCCATCTTGCACACGTCAACCGCTTGGTGTGCTGGCTTGAAAACACTTGCCTCCACCCCTAACCCCTCCCTCCACCCTCCACCCTCCACCCTCAACCCTCCCCCCTTCAATCCTCCACCCAGAACCCTCCCCCTCCCCCCCTCCTCCCTTCAATCCTCCACCCTCAACCCTCCCCCAGAACCCTCCCCCCTCCCCCTTCAACCGTCCACCCAGAACCCCCCCACCCTTTCCATCCTCCACCCCCCACCCCCCTTCCGCCACCTCTGCTCGTATAAAGGCAAGATGCAAGCACCTCTTCCTCAAGACGCTTTGCAATCACAGGACATCCGGTCTCTCTCACGCAATCACCCGAGAGGAAACCCGTCTTAGTGGGTGCGGTTGAGCGTGGGAAAGCATGGGCTGACCGTGGGAAAAAAAAAATGCTGACCGTGGAAAAAAGTGCTGACCGTGGGAAGGTTTGACCTCGCCTTGATCCGCGCGAAGGACGAGCGTTGTCGGCGTTGCTGTTCCCGAAATAAAAGGTTGGGGTGAGGGGAGGGGGGAGGGGGGGTGAGCATCTCCATCTTGTTCTTTTTATTTCCTCAAGATCTGAAGGAGACTTTATTCGTATTTTATTTATTTATTTATTTTTTATTTTATTTATTTATTTATTTTTTTTATTTATTTATATTTATATATTATGTAATTTATCTATTTATTTATTTTGCCAAGGGAAGAAGGAGGAGGAGGAGGAGGAGGACGAGGAGGAAGGAAACAGGAAACAGCGCAGGAGGAAGAAAGGGAAAGGGAGGTAATGATAGGCCTATATTATTTTCTCTCTCCCACGAGCACCTGTGTCAGCGTGGAGCAATACCGGGAGAGTTTCTGATTGCTCTCCTGGTATAATGGTGGTATAAACGACCAATTGTTCCCTGCTCCTATAGCCTCGTCGACTCAGCGGGTCTAAGGTGGAGACGGCTTGTTGTTCAGAGTTGGTGCTGGTGTGTCTCGGAATCTTGGCCGGTTGGAAGAGTGTTGTTCAAAGTTCGTGCTGGGAAGGTTCAGAAACTTGACCATAGACAGCGTGTTTGTTCAAAGTTCATTCTGGTAAGGCTCAGAAACTCAGACACCATAGACAGCGTGTTTGTTCAAAGTTCATTCTGGTAAGGCTTTGTAGACAGCGTGTTGTTTGACCAAAGTTCGTGCTGGTGTCTCGTGCTGGTGTGTCTCGGATCTTGGCCGGTTGGAAGAGTTGTTCAACGTTCATGCTGGAAACTTGACCATAGACAGCGTATTGTTTGTTCAAAGTTCGTGCTGGTGTCTCTCGGAAACTTGCCCGGCTGAAAGTGTTGTTCAAAGTTCATGCTGGTATCTCTCAGAGACGGAGACAGAGTATTGTTCAAAGTTCACGTTGGTGTGTCTCGGAAACTTGACCGGAGACAGCGCGTTGTTCAAAATTCATGCTGGTCCGTCTATGAAACACGACCTGAAACCACGTATTGTTCAAAGTTTATTCTCGTGTGTCTCGGAATCTTGACCGGTTTGAAGAGTTGTTCAACGGCGCTAACGTCTTGCTAAAGTACAATAACGGAGATATTCTAATCGTAATCATCGGAGGGAGATGGAAAAGGCGAACGGGGAAGTTCAAAAGGCGGCATAATGAGGGAGAGAAAGCAGGAGAGAGAGAATATCTTTGAGTGACTGAGCTCGAGAAAGTTTACTTGGTTGCGTGAAATTTTGAATGGCAGTGGGTGAACCAGGGGAGAGGGGTGGGTGGGGGGAGGGGTGTGTGTGCGTGTCTGAGGGCAGCGCTGGGAAAGATACACAGCCTACGGGCACACACACACGCTCACACCTACACAGATCCGTAAGCACACACACACAAGCTTACACATCCACGCACGCATTCACTCACTGCTAACTCTACTCTCTCTACTGTAACTCTACTGTCTCTACTCAAACTCTACTGTCTCACACTTACAAACACACCTTCATTACCTCACTCACTTACTCACTCACTCACCCAACAACCCACCACACCACCAACAACACACTCACTCACTCACTCAATCACTTTCACTCTCACTCTCACTCTCACACACTCGTCTTAACTGTTTACCTTCATTTCGTGGATGGCGAATTTGGAGACAATCTTGCCAATTGACAGATACTCGTAAGAATTACCTGGCTTTATTTTCTAGCACTGTGGAACGAGTCTGAAATGTTTACATACGGGTGTGCGATTCATTTGGTATTAGGGTCAGGGGAGAGAGAGAGGAAGAGGGAGAGGGGGAGAGAGAGAGAGAGGAAAGAAGAGAGAGGAGAGAGAGAGAAGGAGAGAGAGAGAGAGAGAAGAGAGAGAGAGAGGAAGAGAGAGAGAGGAAGAGAGAGAGAGAGGGAGAGAGAGAGAAGAGGAAAAGAGAGAGAGAGAGCGAGAGAGAGAGGAGAGAGAGAGAGAGAGAGAGAGAGAGAGAGAGAGAGAGAGAGAGAGAGAGAGAGAGAGAGAGAGAGAGAGAGAGAGAGAGAGAGAGAGAGAGAGAGGAGAGAGAGAGAGAGAGAGAGATCAGGAAGATAAAGAGAGAGAGAGAGAAAGAGAAAGAGGGAGAGGGAGAGAAAGGTCGAGTATTCGGCGCTTCGAAACCTATAAGAATCTTTGAATAATAACTTGACACTGAGGCATAGATTAATTTTACCTTAGGCACGGAACCATATAGTAATTTTAATAATTTACCCCCCAGGATGTAGAAAGTGTGGGTGGGTGTGTAGGTAGGTAGAGATAGAGAGAGAGAGAGAAAATTAAGAAAACGAGAGAAAGAAAAAGAAAGAGAGAGAGAAAGAAAAGAGAGAAGAGCAGAGAATAGATAAAGAGAGAGAAATAGAGAGCGAGAGCGAGTCAGAGACAGAGAAATAGATAAAGACAGAGAGAAAGAGAGAACCAAGCCGCACCGACGCCCTAGACAAGAGAGAGAGAAAGAAAGAAAAAAAAAGAAAAAGAAGAAAAAAAGAAAGAAAGAAAGAAAAGAAAGAGAGAGAGATAGACGAACTCAAGCGCTGACTAGCGGCTGGGCTAACCTACGTGATCTCAGAGGCTGCGATGTGAGGTGTGCCTTGGCTGTGTAACGGTTAAAAGAGTGTTTGGTGTTGCTAAAAGTGGTTGGTGTTTGGGTGTAATTGTGGTGGGGATTGGAATGGCTCAAGTGGCGGTGGGAGAGAGAGAGAGAGAGAGAGGAGAGGGGGGAGAGGATAGGAGAGAGAGGAGAGGAGGGAGAGAGGGGGGGAGAGGAAAGGAGAGAGAGAGAGGGGGGAGAGGAAAGGAGAGAGAGAGAGGAGGAGGATAGGAGAGAGAGAGAGGAGAGGGAAAGAGAGAGAGAGAGGAGAGAGGAGGAGGATAAGAGAGAGAAGGGGGGAGGATAGGAGAGAGAGAGAGGGGAGGAGGATAGGAGGAGGAGAGAGAGAGGAAGGAGAGAGAAGGAGAAGAGAGAGAGAGGGAGAGAGAGGAGAGAGAGAGAGAGAAGAAAGGAGAGACAGAGAGGGGGAAAAGAAAGGAGAGAGAGAGGGGAGAGAAAAGATAAGAGAGGTGAAGAAAAGGAAAAGAGAGTAAGCGGAATTAGCTATCCCCATATACTTTTTATTTATCTATTTACTTACTTATTTTAGCTCTCCACAAGCCACTTCGAAGTCTCCCAGTAGGCTAAACATATCCCTTTACCCTAAGGTCTATTTCCTGTGTTAAGTCAAGGCCTGGATAACCTCTAGTACACCCTCCTACACCCTGGAAGTCGTCACTTAGTACTTGTGCAAGTTGTTACCGACGTTTGGTTGTGCGAAACAGCCTTGCAAAATGCGATTTCCGGCCGCACTTCCTCCAACACAGGTTTCCGCTTGATCTCTGCTTCTCTCTTGGAGTCTTGGCTGTTATATCTAGGAAGACAATGCAGGGACCTCCTCCTCCTTTTTCTTTTTTTTCTTTTCTGTTTTCTTTTTTTTTTTCTTCTTTCCTTCTCCTTCTCCTCCTCCTCCTATTCCTCCTGCCCTCCTCCTCCTCCTGCCTCCCCTCCTCCTCCTCCTCCTCCTCTCTGACTCCTCCTACCATCCTCCCCCTTTTCCTCTTTTCTCCTTCCACCACCTCTTCCTCCAGCCTTCTTTCTCCCCTCCTCCTCCTCCTCCTCCCTCCTCCCCTTCCCCTCCTCCTCCCCCTCCCCCTTGCCTCCTCCCCTCCCCTCCTCCCCTCCTCCCTGTCCTCCTCCCTCTTCCCCTTCCTCTCCTCCCCTCCCCTTCCTCCTCCTCTCCTCCCTCCTCCTTCTCCCTCCCTCCTCCCCTCCCTCCTCCTCTCCTCCTCCCTCCCCTCTCTCCTCCTCCTCCTCCTCCCCTCCTCCTCCTCCCTCCTCCCCTCCCTCTTCCTCCTTTCCCTTCCTCCTCCACCTCCACCTTCCTCCTCCACCTCCTCCCACCTCCACCTTCCTTCCTCCCTCCCTCCTCTCCTCCCCTCTTCCTCCTCCTCCTCCCTCCTCCTCCTCTTCCTCCCCTCTCCTCCCTTCCACCTCCTCCTTCCACCTCTTCCCACCCTCCTCCCTCCTCCCTCCTCCCTTCCTCCTCCCCTCCCTCCTCCCTCCTCCTCCTTCCCTCCTCCCTTCCTCCCTCCTCCTCCTCCTCCTCCTCTCCTTCCTCCTCTCCCCTCCTCCTCCTCAGTAATCACTCCAACGACTTACTTCCAAGTGCGTGAACGACTTGCCCTCTCGGTCTTGAGGGTCGTGTGGGTGGTGAGGTGAGGTCGTCGTTGCCGGGGGGGGGGGTATGGGGAAGTTGAGGGGGGGGAGGTCGAGGATGAGACCTCCTATACTTCATGTTTTTCATCTTCTCCTTCTCCTTTTCCTCTTCCTCTTCCTCTTCATCTTCTCTTCTTACTCTTCTTCCTCCTCTTCTCTTCCTCCTCCTCTCCTCCTCCTCCTCCTCTTATCGTGGTTTCGTGTAATCTTGCGTTATCTTTGATTGATTTATTTTTTTCTGTTCTTCCGTCAACTTTTTTGGTACATGGAATTTCTATCTGTTTATATCTATCTATCTTCGGTTATCTCTCCGATTTATCTTTTTTCCTGTTCTTTTCGTCGCCTTTTTTTTTTATTATTTATTTATTTATTGAACACGTAATATCTATCTGTTTATCTATCTATCCATCCACCCATCTATCACACACGCATATATACCCTGACATATATATCCATACATTATTTTGTATGGATATATGGCATTATTTTTTATTTCCTTTTTTCATCATGTGGATCTCTCAATATATAAACACCAGTCATCACGTGACACACAAAAAAATGCACTTGAAGAAAATTTTAATATTTCGCGCGTAGGTTAAAAAAAATGGCGGGAAATTTGAAGGGCGGAAGAGCGGTGGTTGGATAAAAAACCGGATCTTTTGGCCTCTTTTTTCTTTCTCTTTATCTTTTCTGTTTTTGTGTTTATTTATATTTAACTTTTTCACTTTATTTTTGTTTTATTTTTATTTTCTGATTTTCTTTTTCTCCGTTTTATTTATTTTTCCCTCCGTCTTTTCCCTCCTTTTTTACCTTTTTTTTTTTCTTTTTTCCTTCTCTTTTTCTTTTTCCTTCTTTTTCTTCCCCTTCTTCATTTTCTTCTCCTTCGTCTTCTTCAACAGCTTCACCCGGACGACCTCATCGTTATATATTTTTTTGTCTTCCCCTATTTTTGTTTTGAAGAGAGAGGGAGGGGAAGAGAGACAGAGGGGGAAGAGAAGGGGAGGGAGGGAGAGGGAGGGAAGGGAGGGAGGAGAGAGAGAGAGAGAGAGAGGAGAGAGAGAGAAGAGAGAGAGAGAGAGATGAGAGAGAGAGAGAGAGAGAGGAGAGAGAGAGAGAGGAGGGAGGGAGGGAGGGAAGAGAGAGAGGGAGGTATAGGGGAGGGAGAGAAAGACAGTGAAACAGACAGAACAGACAGACAGAGAGAGGGAAGAGGAGAGAAGACACAGACAGACACAAAGAATTCATATCTGGCTTGACAACATGTCCAAACAACGATTCAAAACCCCTCGCATATGTTTCCAACAGCCCTCGCTTCTCCCCCCCTTCCCCTCCCCATCCCATATCTCCCCATTGCACATCGGACCTCCCCCCTTCCCCCTCCACCCTCGAGCCCCTTCACTCCCATTATGGTGCGGTTACAATATGTTGCAACCTCCCCCCTCCCCCCCATTCCATTTCCCCTTCACCTTCTCCACCCACTCCTACTCTTGCTCCCTTATCCTCTCTTCTTCTCCTTCTCTTTCTTCTTCTTCTTCTTCTTCTTCTTCTTCTCTTTATCCTTTATTTTCCATTTCCCTTCTCTTTCTCTCCTCTCTCTCTCCCTCTCCTCACTTCCCACTCTCCATCCTTCTCTCCTTTTCTTCCCACTCCTCCATTCTCTCCCCACTTCCCCTCCTCTCTCTTCTCCTCCCCACTCCCCTCCTTCTCCTCTCCCCAATCCCTCCTTTCTCCTCTCCCCACTCACCTCCCTCTCATCCTCTCATCCTCCTCTCCCCACTCCCCCTCTCCTCCCTCTCCTCCTCCTCTCCTCTCTCCCCTTTCCCTTTCTTCTCTCTCTCTTCTCCATTCCCCTTTCTCCCTTCTCCCCACGACCCGCGATTCGAGTCAGCATCGCGCACGTGGCTGCCTTTGCGGGGTGAAGTGGCGGGACACCTCCCCCCCCCTCACTCCCCTCCCACCGGCTCCTCTCCTCCTCTCGCCTCAGTCCTCTCTCCCCTTCCCTTCTCTCGTCTCCCGCCTCCTCTCTCGTCTCTCTCGTCTCCCCCTCTCCCTCCTCTTCTCCCTCTCCTCCCCCCTCTCCTCTCTCCCCTCGCCTCCTCCTGCCCCACCCCCCCCCACGCTTGACCCGAGGTACGAGAACGGTCAGCTGGGGGCGGCGGAGACTGAACGGGAGATGGCGCTGGAGAGGGAGAGAGAGAGAGAGAGAGAGAGAGAAGAGAGAGAGAGAGAGAGAGAGAGAGAGAGAGAGAGAGAGAGAGAGAAGAGAGAATTGAACCGCCGTATGTCTCACTCCCTCTCCCTCTCTTCCCACCAACTCCCTCTCCCTGCCGCTCGCCTCTCCTCTCCCTCCTCCCTCCCTCCCCTCCCTCTCCCTCTCCCTCTCCCTCTCCCTCTCCCTCCCTCTCCCTCCCTCCCTCCCCTCCCTCCCTCCCTCTCCCTCCTCCCTCCCTCTCCCTCCTCTCTCCCTCCCTCTCCTCCCTCCCTCCCTCCCTCCCCTCTCCCTCTTCCTCCCTCCCTCCACTCCCCCCCCCTCCCTCCCTCCTCCATAGAACGTAGAGATTGATGGTGGATGTTTCGCCACCAGGATGAAGCGTTTGGCAGATTCATCCTACACCTTCCTGCACCAACGACGAGCGTATATATACTTCATTGTGTTGCAGCAATTTTGATGATGACAATGCAGGTGTTTGATATTTGTAAAGGTATTCGGATTTTGAAAAGAGGAAAGAAAAGGATTATCGCATTCATATTATCAATAGAAGATCAACTGCTGTAGTAATTGTTGCAATCATTTTGATGATAATGCAAGCGCTTCATATTTGTGAAGTTATTTAGATAATAAAAAGATTATCGTGTGTACATGATTGTTAGAACATCAACTGCTTTAATAATTATAACGATTTAGATCTAGACGTTTTATTTATATATTTTCGTTTTTTTGTTTTTTGTTTTGTTTTGTTTTTTTTTTGAAAACAAGGTATCATATATATATTATTAGCATTTTTTATGATTGTACGATAATTGTTATGATACTGTTATTTGGATAAGAAAAATTATCGTATGCATATCATTAATTAACAGAAAATCAAACTATGGTAATTTTTTTTTCTCTCCGCCCGAACGTTTGTCGGATTTTGGACGAGACTGTTACGCGCAAACCGCGGTCTCGGCCGTGAAGCCGAGGCGCCCGGTTTTGAGGTTTTTTGTCTGAGTCGGCGGGTGAGCACTGTTAGATCTGGCTACTGGGCAGTGACTGGTTCTCACTGGGAAAAGTGATGGGGTGCTTGTGTCTAGATTATGTTTGTAAGTATGACCGCATGAGTGCAAACGCGGACGCACAACACGCATACACGCACGCTCGCACGCACATTACACACACACGCACACGCACACGCCGCACGCAACGCACACGCACACACGCACACACACACACACACACACACACACACACACACACACACACACACACACACACACACACACACACCACACACACACACACACACACACACACACACACACACACACCACACATCACATACACGAATAAATAAGTATATATACAAAGAGAGAGACCGACAGTCAGGCAGTGAGAGTGAGTGAGTGAGTGAGTGAGTGAGTTCATCTTATAACATCCTCCATCCTTTCATTAAAATATTCTTTTCCCTACACACGAGGACAACAACCCTCTAAGGAAAAGAAAATTGTTTCCCCTTCGAGAGTGAGTGGAGCGGAGAGGAGGGAGGGAGAGATGGGAGAAGGAGGAGGAGGGAGGAGTGAAAGTGAAAGTGAGAAGTGAGTGAAAAGAGAGGAGACACACACACACACGCACACGACACGCACACACGCACACACACACACACACACACACACACACACACACCACACCACACACACACACACACACACACACACACACACACACACACACACACACACACACACACACACACACACACACACACACACACACCACACACCACACACACACACACACACACACAAAGAAGAGAGAGAGAGAGGCCGACAGACATACAAACACAGAGAGAAAGAGAGCGAGTGAGGGAGAGCGAGACAGCACCGTTCCCGTCCGTTGGTTCGGCCTCCACTGAGACAACGTGAGTGTCACCCGACGGTTATAAGAGGCAACCTTGCGTTTTCTGAGGAAGGGCGGGTGCGTTTGAGAGGGGTTGGTGGGAGGGAGAGAGGATAGGAAGGGAGGGAGGGAGAGAAAAGGAGGATGGGAAGGAGGGAGAGAAAAGGAGGATGGGAAGGAGAAAGGGAGGGAGGAAGGGAGGATGAAGGAGATTGGAAGGAGAAAGGGAGGAAGAAGGAGGGAAGGAGAAAAGAGGGCGGAAAGAGGAAGTGTCGACAGAGGAAACTAGCAACAAGAACGATTCCCTGCTATGGGTGGAAGGGCACGCGCCATAACGGTTAACCTTCGCCGCTGTGACCCGAATGACACACTGGAAAATAATTATCACTTCCTGGGTGACGTAGAGTAAATAATATGGTTATTTATGTCCGTTTTTTTAACCTTCGTCTCTTTGCCGTAGCAGTAAATATCAATCTGTAGAAGGTAATATGTTTAACCTTTCGTCGGAATTTCACAGTAAGAGGAAAGACAGAAAGATGTGTGTATTGAACGTTCAGTGTGGATTTTCGGTGTAATGCCATTTTCTCAGTGTGGATGTTCGTGTTTGAACGTTCAGTGTGGATTTTTGGTTTTAGTTGGATGTTCGTAACGTTCACCAGTTGGATGTTTTTCTCAGTCATTTTCAGTGTGGATTTTCAGTATTTTCTATTCTGCCATTCCTAACCTTATTATACCATTTCCTCAGAGTGGATACTCAGTTACATGCCACTTTCTCAGCGTGGATTTCCAGTTTTATGCCATTTCCTCAGCGTGAATTTAATCCATTTCTCAGTGTTTTTCCGTTTTTGCCATTTTCTCAGTGTCAATTTCCCGTTTTATACCATTCCTCAGTGTCAATTTCCCGTTTTATACCATTTCCTCAGTGTCAATTTCCCGTTTTATACCATTTCCTCAGTGTGGATACTCATCTCCATGCCACTTTCTCAGCGTGGATTTTCAATATTATACCCTTCTCTCTTAACCTCACTTCTTCCTCGACAGTTACGCCGGGCTGAGAGTGGGCGAGCGGCTTCCCTGGTGGCGAATGTGGTGCAATCTCCCTCGATTCCTCATGCAGGAGCTACCCGTCCAACATGAGAGATTCCGCCCTCTTGTTCTGCAATAAACACTTTGGGGTAAGTTGCGAAGGTGGGGAGAGAGGGAGGGAGGGAGGGAAGGGAGAGGGAGAGAGGGGGAGGGAGGGAGGGAGGGGGGGAGGGAGGGAGGGAGGGAGGGAGGGAGAGAGGGAGAGAGAGGAGATAGGAGTGAGAAAGAGAGAGAGAGAGAGAGGAGAGAGAGAGAGAGAGAGAGAGAGAGAGAGAGAGAGAGAGAGAGAGAGAGAGAGAGAGAGAGAGAGAGAGAGAGAGAGAGAGAGAAGGAGATAGAGAAAAGAGAGAGGGAGAGAGGAGATAGTGAGTGTGAGAGAGAGAGAGAGGGGAGATAGTGAGTGAGAAAGAGAGAGAGACAGGAGATAGTGAGTGTGAGAGTTTTGCATAAACTGAAAGACTTTATTGTAAAACAGAGAATATAGTGAAGGTTGAATAGTTAAGTAGTTTGGTTAATGATATATAATGAATATGTCGATAATAATCATTCAGTGTTTAATGTACATGAGCAAGAACTTTTATTGCGACCCTTGTTTTGCCATTATGTCATTTAAGTATGACTATATTGACTTTAAAGCCTTGTTAAAGGAATTTAGTAGAATATTATACGAAATAGCCTTGAGAAGGTTGGTACAGCTGCACTTTCGTTTTCAACTGTATCCGAAAGCTATAATATGATTCAAAAAAAAATAAATGTCATATTCATACATGTAATTGAACTACCTTTTGAACTTCCTTGTTTATTATTTTTCAGGGAATACTCAAATAGTTTGAAGTAAACTAATACTAACGATTTGTCAAGTAATTGAAGATGATGGTTTTCATACAGACAGTTTTTTAGTCCAAGAGAAAGAAATTTATATCATTATTGTTTACTCTTTTAAATTATTTACTTATTTTGATATTATTTCAATGGTTCTCTAGTACAGTACCGGGAAGATATTGATCCCTTGAGAATGATGTAACAAAGTGATAGAAAATAATGCTTTTGTACTTTTTCAGGTGCCGTAATGTCGATGGGTTGGGGAGGCATGGTGGTGGGTCCCGGTTGGTGGGGGGGAGGAGGTGGCAACAAGAGCGCAGTTCAGCTGTTGCAGGAGAGTAAGTCACGCTATGTCAAGAGTGACCAAGTGCTTGGCAACCGACAAGCACCAGCTCGACCTGATCACCTGCAGATCTCCTCCAACCCGAATATCTTCTTAAGTGCACCTTCACATACGCTTCATGTTTCGCGACCTTCCCCTGCACCTGAGCGACGCCATGCCCTCGCAGACCACAACAGTGTAGCTAATATTCGCGGCCATGCGCCTACCGGCCTCTCTCCCCCGCGTCCGCAACCAGCCGCTGGTCCTGCCTCTTTAGGGGTGCAACCTCCTCCGCTGCCAGCTCGATCCCCTAGAATCACGCCTCGACCTAAGGTGCGACTGCATGGGGATGCCCAGACCGGCCGCGCAGGAGGGGATCTAAGGAGATCTCTCTCTCATGGCCCTGGCGACAGAGGGGATGATGTGCAGATGAAGCTACGTCGCCTGCTCAACACGGACTCGCGAGAAAACTTGGCAGCAATACTTACAACTCCTGACAGTAAGGATGGGAAGGCCAAGATACCACCACCTCCACCAAGAAGGAATATTAAGAGTTCTCCGTCAGGGACATTCCGTGCAGAACCTGCAACTGTAACGACGCACAAATCTCTGCCAGATCTGGCTCGTGCCTCTTCCCCAGCAGGTGAGACAGACTCAGAATGTGGGACAAGTGGCCGGAGGAGGCCGTCATGCCCAGAAGCACTGACCTCCTCCAACACCCCACCAGAGCCGCCCCCTCGTCCGCCTCGAATGTTTCGCGACCCTCCCCCTCCTCCCCCACAGCGTTCTCCTGACAGGCCTCCAGCTAGACCCCCACCGCCAAGAGACCAAAAAGATTCTTCCATGAATTTATTACGAGCTGGTGCCACTGGAGGGCCCTTGCTCACAGCTGATGGCCGGCGATCTTCAGATAGTGATATATCTGGTTATGGAGGAACAGGGAATGGGGTTGGGACGAGCGAAGAAGGACGGAGGCGACCCATCCTCAGATCGAGGTCTGATGTGACTCATGAGCGAGGACGTTGGGAGGAAGATGTACGACCGATGCTAGCCCCTTTAGACCTAGAGGCATTCTTCGAATCAATGGGCTTAGATTCTGTTACTCGGCAGCATCTGACATCTCCACCATCCTCGCCTCACTCCTCACCAGTATACTTTGAAGAAGTGTCATCAGAGGAATCGGGTCCAACTGGGGGACGGAGAGGCAGCTCAGATTCTGATGATGGACGAGCTGCAACAGGTCCTGGTCCTGGCCCTCCTTTGCCTCTTCGTGGAACGGGTGAACCTTCCATAGTGGAGAAGAATGCACGTATTATCAAGTGGCTGTTCAACTGCCAAAAGGCACAGGGCACTTACGTCTCACGAGTTGCTTCCACCAAAAGCTAACCACATGCCTGCCCACAGTGTTTTACTAGTCTGTAGCCATAACTTGCTGTGTTGCCTGAGAAAGTGTGGAGAGATGTTCGGCAGGCGAGTGTGAACCCTCCCTCTTCTCTTTCACGGGTTATGTTTGGCTGCTTTTCTGTGATAATCCGAGTGACACCTCATAGCTCAGCACAGTCTGCTATTTTAATTGTCCAATAAGAATCTACCCTACTACTAAGGTATCCCATGAGACAATGATGAATGTTGGATGTTTTAAGTGTTGTTGTTTTAGAGAGTTTGTTATTGGCTTTGGTTGGTAAGGGGTTTCATCAAGGACTTTTTTCAGTTAATAGAAAAAACAAGACGTGGAAAATATTGATTTTATTGATACAAACGACAACACCATTATAAAGTTTTCATCAGCCTATTCATCTGGTGCTGATTACATTAAAAGATATCACATACATGAGTTGATATTTACTTCTATGTTAATTGTCTAATATGACAGCAACACTTTGTTTATATATTTTTTTCTATTTCACATTGGAAAGTATTTTGATATGATACATGTGCAATAACTATATGTGAGCCAGAAATTTATATAAAGGTACAAGCCTTTACTTTATACAGTGTAATGTAAAAGTGGAAGGTGTTATAGAAGAAATGTAATTATTGTAGTGAGCACTTAATAGTACTTTAACAAACATTCACTGCCTCATGCCTTCATTTATCCTATATTAAATAGATATTTATTAAACCTATGGCTTTAGGGCTGGGAAACACAAATGCTTGACCAGAGAAGGTGAATGGAACATCAAGGAAAGTGCAGAATACCTGATATGTGATTGGTCATGGTAGAGGGTCAAGAAATGTGTTTCCAGTGATAATGACTCTTGCAACACTTACTTTGAAAGCTTGATATCTTTATTGAAAACCACAGTTCTCATGGTATTGTTTTTTTTTTACAGAAATATTAAATTTATAATCTATAAGAGTGTTCTGTAATATGATATAAAAAAAAATCATGAAGTAAAGTTTGTGAAAAGGATATTTCTTGATCATCTAAAAAGAATATCAAGATTTCAATGCTTTTTTTCAGTATAACTCCAATGCCAATAACAACTCTCTACTCTGTGTTTGTGAGCATTGCCCAAGAATTTAGTGATCATTCTCTTGGTTACTCTTGAAGGGACTGTGTTGTACCTGAACATGCCTGGGACCGGTGCTTCTTGAGATGCATCTAGTCAGGGGCCCAATTACTGTAGTACTTGGCACCTTCACCCTAGAGGCGTACCAAATCTTACTGACGGGTACATATTCTAATGTGGAGAATGCGATAGGCAGAAATTTGGGGAAGTACGCATAGAGTGCATCAGTTGTGTCATTACTTAATTAAAAGGTTTTAGCTGTTCAAGGAGGATAACACACAAGAACTTCCCAGAGAGGAAACCAGTATTGTTGGTCTTTTTATTATGATTTTTGCATAGTTAATGCAGAAGAGAAACTACAAGTGTGAGCATGAATTTCAGCAAGTAGGTCTTCCTGTGCTTTATACATGATATTAGTTTGCAATAGATGGAGCAAAGACTGGAAGTTAGGTTGTCATTTGTTAAGGAGAGTGTATGGCTTGCTCGTAAAACTTGCATTCATTCATTATTACCTTCTTTTATTGGAATAGAAGCTGTAATCATTGAGGTAAACATCTTTCCAACATTATAAATGGACATCTTTTCCAAAAGATTTGATAATCACTGTAATGGTCTGCATTATGCTTAAATTAAATGTTGAGAAACTGTGCCACAGTTATTAGAGAGATTCATTATATAGAGAATGATATTTGGTTGCTAACTCATTTGAGAAATTTCAATTAATTATAAAGAGTAGCACTACATGTAGGTAGGATGTAGAGCATTATGTAGTCCATAACAATGTTGGTATTAATGTTTAGGAACATTGCAGACCCTCAATTAAGTTCATTATATCTGTAAGAAATAGGTAACAAGATTGACAAATCATATTTGTAAAGAAGTACCTTTTTCTTTAAAGTTGACAGATATGGAATGATTATAATTTGAAGTATGTCTTTGATGTATCCAGATCACCATGTAATATTTTCTCTCCTCTTTTCAGTTACACCAATTACCAGTCATAATTACATTTAAGAATAGAAAAGCCCGAATTTCAGTACACGCCTCTTGAAGGATATTAGAAAAAGAATAATAATCAAAATTTGTGTTGTAGAAAGCAGTACCGAGTATAACTCGTGCATATTTTTGTAATGGCTATTGCCAATTAGTTTTTCATGGTCTTGAGAATCCAAGTTATTCTTCACATGGAATTTGGAAATTATGGAATGAATTTGATAATGGTAGCACTTGAATGATGTGTCAGCTCGGGGGAAAACAAGTACTCAAAAGCTCAATCTCTTTTAATAATTTCTCTGCAAACAATTTTTCTTACGAAGAACACCTTCCAAAAACTCGAGTTATTGGGACCTTTATAATGCACACTTTCACCTCGACATGGTGTCACATGCTTAATGTCTTGCATTTGATGTTACTGCTACTTTCAATCCCTTTTGTACTGCTTATCATAGTTGGTGCACTAGAGGTCATAAGCATCATATGAATTATATGTGGCTGTTTCTCTTCATATGAAAAGTTTGGAAAGAAATATAAAGCTTTTGACTTGTACGTTTGATGAAAGCATTTCTGCATATAGTTTCAGGCTCCAGATTCTTTGCAGTGTACTGAAAGGTTATTTACAATTGTAAGTTGAACAATCAAATGGGTATCTATTATAAAAATCATTTTATTGAAGTAGGGTTATAGAAATATCACACACTATCCAATATTGAAAAGTATGTCATCTGTTTTTTCATTGCATATGTACCTAGTAACCTGTATTTGAGCTTAATTAGTTTTAACTGAAATGACCATACAACTTAAAGGTTAACAACAAATTTAAAGGTATTGCTCTTGTTAAGATTATATGCAAAGACACTGCAAACTCTTGTATCCTGTCTTACCTGCAGATCTGTTATAGATTTATAACTTTTGTATGTAGATGGTCCTCACAACTCTGCATTGCTTTTAGATGTTAAATACAAAAAAGGAACATGTTAGATAAATTACAAGTTCAGTTATGCAGTAGTAGTGGCAGATGTTTGTTCTTTAAGTGTAATTGAGTTGAAAGCAGAATATCAAAAGTGCATATAAAAAAAAGGGTTAGATGAAAGTATGAAAATTGCAAAATCAAATGTTGTAAAACATTTGTTGATTATTCTTAGGAAAGAAATTGATTTTTTGATATTTAGTTGTAACTACAATAACATCTAGTCAAAAGAGGAGGAAGAATCTGCTATGATTGTGAAGGTAAATAGGAATTCAGGTTCTTAATTTATAGGTAATACTATCTTTGAATATGAAGCCAAGGCTGGTACTGACCAATTACGTCTTAGGAACTATTTCTATACGGCTGATTTAGACTGCATTTGCATGGGCTTTTGAAGAAAGAATTGGAAGGTTGGGTGTTGCACCCTGCTACCAGTCCTCTTACATGGTTACTGCCAGTTCTGCTAGTGCTATAGAACAGAATGTTTGAGTAATATATCTGCTGGAAGTGGTGATAGGAGCTTAGTGTAGATCAGTGATACCCCAGCTTTAAAAGTTGTGTAGGAGTTATAAAGATTCTAGGTAGCAATGCAGAGTAAAGTAATGTTGCAGTTAAATTCCTCTCCACATTTGCAAAAAAGATTATTCCTTTTTACTGACACTTTTACTAAGTATTGTAATTTTAAAACTATGACTTGAAATTATTTACAGAAGTAATAGTATTACAATTATATAAGATTTCTGAATTTTGATGGACGGTACACTGTTTGAATATTTTAGGCTCGGTCTTGCCTAAGTTCACACAACATGCAATTGTGCTCTGCAAGCAGTTTTAAGAAATAAGAATAATACTGCCAGGATTTAAGTAAGGTGAATAATATTTTCATGCTAAGAGTAAGCAACAGTTTTGTGTAAGGCATTGATTGTGACTATTTTTTATATATAACTTTTCATCAATGAAAACCATTCCATCACAGTATATGCAATGGAAGTTTTAAGAAAGATTGTATGAGTGGATCCATCAGGAGAATTACAGGAATGACAGTTTGTACGTTCACGATTTACCTTCAGAATTTGAGTACTCTTTCTTTTTGACTGTATATTTCCTTAGTCATAATGGAATACATTAAATATCTATAGAAAATTATGTGTATATATGGTACAGGTGATAAGTGAAGTCCAAGAACAAGGAACTGTAGGTGATTTTATAGGTATTGGCTCAGGGTGCTCAAAAAAGTTAAGACTGAAATAGTGCATATATCAAAAGACATGTGTAGCTTTTGTATATATATTTAAATGTATTGTATTCAGCATAATGCCCCCATTATATAACAGAACATTCCCACATACTGGGCATATTTTTATTATGGAAATATTTGTATAATGCACTTTATCGCAACACCAGTAAATTTTCTCTTTGGCAGTAAAAGATGGTCTGAGAAATGTATTTGCTGTTTCTTTGTTATTGTTATTTTGAATGCATAAGAGATGATAAAGCATTAGCAAAACTATATATATTATTTTATTCTAATTTTATATCAAGCTTTGCAAACATGACAGTTTGGTACAGAGCTATCAACAAATGCGGTTTCTACAAAAAAATACCTTGGGTAGATGATATGTGATTCACATTTATATATTTTTTATATATATATCATTATCTGCACATTGCCCTTGATATATCTTGAATCTGATATTGTGTGAGTTCTTGTTGTAGTATCTTAACACTGTAGAATAATAACCAATCAGTATTTAAGTATTTGTATTAATGTGTTTATATTGACTTTTACAGTGAATTTATATTATGTATGATGTCTTAAATAGATCTGAAAAAAATCTAAATATATTTTCATTATCAACATTTACCCATTCCATAAACTTGTGCAATTATACAAAAAAGATCAACTTTAAAGTGGTTATTTTATATTTTGTATTGTTATCAGGCAGCTTGGATCCTCAAACAATTTCTTACTATCAAACACACGAATGGCTGATCTGATACCAACTTCAATATATATCCTACTAGCCTTCTCATCTCATTTTGTAAAAATAGTTAAAAAAAATATATATATATACTAGTCACTGTCCTACGACTTTGTGTTGCTTTATTGCCTTGTGAAAAATTATACAAGAGAATGTAACTCAGCATTAGAGGTACATTAGAAGAGATTAACCCTTTCTATCCTGAGCACCGCAAAAAAGCAACAGCTACCAATGCTCTCCTGAAATCTAAGGGGGTAAAGAGTATAATCATGGGGGAACTTTTACTTTTTATTTTCCAAAGATTATGTTGCATGTTAGAAGTATATCGTGTTATTTATAGTGATATCAAGTTTATCACTATAAAAGCATATAACACATCTTCGAACATAGCTTCAATAAAAATAAAAACAATGGGTAAACAGAACGAGTGGCAGTTTGATCGAACATATTCAAGAAAAGTTAGAAAAAAAGGGATGAAATGGCCGAGACATCCTTAATCAGTTACGAATATATGTAAGTGATTAAACAGAAGATATAAAAGTTAATCACTCAAGACAGGGAATGATTAATATAAGAAATGAGATACCCTAGAGCACATTGTATGCAAATATCATTTTGAAATGAGCAGGACAGGACAATGAATCGTACAAAGCAAATGATCAAAATAAATCTATAATGTTCTTTATGCAAGATTGGAATATACTGACACTAATGTTAAGTAAAGGAAAAAAAACTGAGGCAAAACAAAACTTTACACAGATGAGGCATGGAATGGCTTGAATAGGGTGTATCTGTACATTTGAATATTTCTTATCTTTCTCTTGTACTAATTAGTTTCTTAGACTTCCTTAAGAGATATGCACACACGTTAATTATACACCATTTTCCTTAAGTACCTGTGATGAAAACACCAAGTAACTCCGTCAGTTTATTGAAAACAATATATATGAATATGAATATGTACTACTGCAGTCCACAGCTTTCTTCCACACCGGCGCTGCAACCTTACTGAACACACTAGGTCATAAGTTAGCGAGAACCACCATTTGAGTGCTATGTATTATTTACCTTTATTAACCAGGAAAAATACAGAAACGGTATCACTAAACCACGGTAAGTACTGTACGAAGGGCTGATGTATTTCCATCTTAATATTTTAATGGATCTTTCCTTACGATAAGATTTTCTATTGCCCAATGTTAATATAGAATATTATGATGTGAAATAAACACCTTCCCCGTTTATGTTTGCACTCACTATAGACTTTTTAAGGTGCATAGTGGAGGTTTTGAGGTTATATGTTACTTGAAAAATATGTTGATTGCAAAAATTACCTATGAAAAATTAACACTGTAAAGCAATGGTTTCGGAACCTTAACTTTTACAATCTACCGACTTTTGTTATTATTTACTGATACTTGCAAAACAGAAACAAAAGGAATAATGTTACACTCGCATCAGTCAAAATTCCAGAAGTAAAAACCTTCGGACATTTTTTTTTTTTTTTTTAATATTTACTCTAAAGAATGTCAATTTTACAAACGTAAACTATCCCTATTAAAACTGATCGAAAATGTACAACATATACAAGATGGATGTTCTCAGTACCCTAGTAGTAGAACAAATTCAGAATGACTACCCATTTATGAAAGAAACGATAGTAAGTGCTGAAGTGTCTTTTTCTTGGACAAACTCGGCAAAACTCTCATCTAGTTTCCCGCACAAGTCTAAGAATCGCTGTAGTCGAACACAAAGCCAAGGACACAATGTTAAAAGGAACTTGCCCCGCTATTATTATTTTAAGCAAAAGACCCCTATAAAATCACCATTTAAATATAGTCAATTGTGTGTGTAATGTATATTAACATATTAAATATATATATATATATATATATATATATATATATATAATATATATATATATATATATACACACACACACACACACACACACACATATGTATATATTTGTATGTGTGTGTGTGCAATTTTGATACTTGTTTTCTTTTGTCGCCATTTTAAATGATATTTAAAAACCAGTCTTCACCATTCAAAACTCAGTTACCTTACTTTTGTATTCCAGGCCCTCTAAATATAAAAATATGCCCCATAGGCTTTTGTTTACCAGAAAAAGCTGGATAGAGTGTGTAGAAAAGACAAAAATCTCTGCCTTCAAAAAAGACAAAGTATGTCATTTAATCATACAATGACTAACTCTTGCACAACTAATTCTTTTACAATTGGCTGGTCCAAATAAGTCAGAAATGACGATTATAGATATTTTACTACATACAGCTTTTATGAATTCGAGTGTCCTTTTTTAAAAAAATCATTTACTTACTGTTCTAATTACTGGCAGTACTATAACTGATCTACAATAATGTCAGTTTCATATGTAAGTAAAGAAAAAAAAAATGAATGAAGATTATCAATAATTCACTTAAGCACCTTTGAATAAAAATTCCTGTCCAACATAAATATCTAAACATTTTAACCCGCACGTAAATTAAGATTCAAAAATCGAATGGCAACTCTCCCAGGATCTGTACCGGCACAAGGCGGTATAAGGCAGCCGGCATTACGTGAAAGAATATAATAAATAAATGGACAAATAAATAAAATGATAAGTAAAAAATAAAAATATATTCGGCTCCAACTAGTACTGTGGGCAAGATGTATGTCGTGAACTAGATTCTCATAGGGCAGTGCCATAGGTAGTGTTTAGCTCAGGTGCCAATGGAAGGCTTTAATAGAAAATGGACAATTAATAGGGATAACTCGGATAAATGGGGAATAAATGGTTTATTGGAAAATGG
>NW_020872894.1:217824-230324 GCF_003789085.1 Penaeus vannamei
TTTTTCACAAAAGAATCGGTGAATCAAAGTAGGCTACCTACCTTTTCTCTCTTGAGATTGGACATAGTCAAGTTACGTTGACTGTGTCCTATGCAAATCTACCTGATGTGATTTGTAATGGAAAATTCAGTCTGAAGGCCAGTATGATGGCGTTGTACCATTATATTACCACACCCTCTGCGTTCTGGCAAATGCCAACAAAACCTCAAACACGTATATACTGATAATACAGTTTGGACTGGGTCCTTCTTGTATTTAAGGGAGCCATTTTCATGAGCAAAAATATCTTCTTTTTTATTAAAATGGTCATTCACTACATATCTATACAGCAGTCTGACGTTTATGTTTTCTGAAAATATATGGTCTTAACTTATATGCTAAAACATAAAACATACAATAAAGTAAGAAATACATATAAGCTTTATCAGAAATACCCACTTGAAAGATGACATAATCTTGTATTTGTAAGAGAATTCCCAATATCAGATATTTAGACACTTTTTAAAAGCAATATTGAGTATTTTTCACAAGACTTAAAGTACTAGCTAATTTGATATTAGTTATAGCCACACTTTTGTAACTGTGACACATTTTGTCAAATACCCTAATTTCATACCATTACTGACAGCTTATCAAAATGAAATGCATGAAATGAATGCGAAATAAAAGAGCACCACAGCAACTGCCTTTAAACAAATAAAACCTTATGTTACTGTAGCTAATGCAATATATATATAAAATGCATGTACATATCGAAGTCAAATAAACATTATCCATTTTCACAAAATGAAATGGACATTTGTACCATGCCAAAACCATTGGAAAGGTGTTTATGTACCATTATCACATTATTCAGACAGCAAGTTCTCAAGGAATGACTTAAAGAAAGAAAAAAAAGAGGAACTGCCAAAGACAGATCCAACAATATCCAACTAACACTACAGCGCATCTATGTAAAATTCCTAACAATACCGTTGCCATTTCCCCCTTCTACATCGAAGCTTCACAGGACCTTTCCATACTATTTTCCAAACTCTTTTCTAAGTCACTGTCTGATGACGCCTTTTCCTCTCCGTTCTCTCGAGGACACGGGGAGTCCGAAGGAGGAATGGGGGCTTTCGCAGTCGAGTGCAACGCTGAAGAAGTGACTTTGCTTTCCTCCTCCTTCTGTTCCTCCTCCATGATGCTGAGGCGGTTCTTCATCTGGCGTGTTAAGGGCGGGATGCAGTTTCTTGGCAGCAAGAAGGTGCTCAGGTTGAACAGATCGATGAACACCTTGTAACGATCACTGGCAGGTTGATGAAAGGGATTTGTGTGAGTTAGGGTTTGTGAGGTGATGGGCAAGGACACAAATTATTAAAAGCATAAGATCAAAACTTTATAAAGTAATTTGACATAGGACTGAATAGTATTGTGATGAAATATACTAAGTAATATGCTGTTATTTAATAATCCTACTCAGTATAGCATCATGTACTCAAAGAAGTTACAGCTTACATTCACTAAAAATATTTCATTACAAAGGTATAACAGAACCAAGAAAAAAGCAAAATTCAGACCCAATTCCACTGAATAAAGGATGGCATAATAACAAGAAAAACAAACAAACTTTTAGACCTAATACCTTAGTGTTACGAATGACATAGGTACCAAGAAAAAATGTAGACCTAATATCATGGTTTGACGAATGACATAGTACCAAGAAAAGAAAAAGCATAGACCTAACATCAGCGTGTTACGAATGACTGTTCATACGAAATCACCAATGTATAGATTTAGCTATATTCTCTGCTATGCCATATTATCTGTTTTATTTTGCTTCTAACTCTCCCCCTGTGTGCAAGGAATGGTCGGGGTTACCATCCACTGGCAGCGCGCAGGATCGAACGTAGGTCAGCAAGAGCGCAAGACCAGCACGTTACCCACTGCACTACACAGTCAACACGTACCTAAGAGTGGAGCGCAAGTACTGGTAGCCTGACGAACCACCTGTGCCGATCTGCTGTGACCCAATCATCCTCTGTACCAACATCACGTGGCTGTCTGTAATAAGATTTTACACTTAGGAGATTGTCCGGGGGTATTGGTACTTCTGATCTGGTAAATTAAAAGAATAACAATGTATACGAGTACCAAAGCATTTCCCCGTAACATGAAAAAAAAAAGTAAAGGGCAATGTAGTATACCATTTTTGAAATTATTTGTGTTCCTAATGAGATGAATTAGAAGAAGGAAGGAATAGAAACTTTATATGTAATAAGTTTCTCCCACGAATATCGCATCTGCCTTAATAATATTTCTACATGTATATTCATGTTGCAAGGTACTTTATCAACCTCAGTTTATCACCACTTATATTTTTTTAACGACAATCCATTCACTTTGCAAAAGCTGCTAACACACACACACACACACACACACACACACACACACACACACACACACAGACTCAACTTACATCGCCACTTGGTCATGAGCGAATCAACATCCATGAGGAGCTGGAGGAGCTGGTGAGGCTGGTTGAAGCGCGATTCCTCCCTGTACAAGGAAATCATGAGAGCTCCCTGCATGGCCCGGTGCGTGAGACGTCGCTCTCCGCGGGCCATGAGTGCGTTGTGGATCCTCGAGTCGAAGATGCTGTCGAAGAGCTCTCGCCTCTTTTTGTTTTGGTCGATCAGGTGGCTCCGTAAGGTCTCGCATTCTTCGGTCTGGGTGGAAAGGAGATGGGGGTGTTAGGGACATGGACGCTTTTGTTAGAGACATGGACGAGTTTTTGTTAACGACATGGGAGATTCTGTTAGGGACATGGACGATATTTTGTTAGGGACATAGACGATATTTTGATAACGACATGGAAGATTCTGTTAGGGACATGGACGCTTTTGTTAGGGATCATGGACGATTCTGTTAAGGTCATGGACGCTTTTGTTAGGGACAAGGGCAATGGTGTCAGTTACCAGGACTGCGATGCAGGAATACGTTAGATGTTAGGTAAAACAACGCTCATTTTGTGTCTGTGAGTGAGAGCGATTGTCTTTGTCGCTTCGTGAGAAGGACTGTAGCCGTAAAGACCTTCTAAAACATCACTATCGCCATAATTCAACATGGTGTTCCCTGTACCATACCACTAATGGGAATCCCCCTGCCCATATCCCCAAAAATGTCTACACTAGAAAAAAAACAAAAAACAATAACAAACAAGACAGAGCTTACCTCAGCCTCCCGGTACTCCTGCGTCAAAATGCTATCGACGGCCATTTTGTATTTGTTCCAGAAGTTGAAGCCCTTTTCCTCGAGCCCCGGTGTGCGCTCCAACCAGCGACTGACGAGGTTCTGAAGGGAAGGTTCCTCCTCGGACTTCATGATGTTTTTGCAGACTTCAGGCTCGTCTCCAAACACCTTCATGTAGTTCTCTTGGTTGTATCTTACGCGGAGATCCTGTGGGTTATGAGGACGTGTTGGAAAGGGTTGGCACTCAAGTGTTGGACTGTGAAAGGCACGGGAAAAAATTTAGAAGGAAACAGATCGCCAAAGAGGTGAGAGAGGGAGAGAATAAAGCTGCTGAAAACACACACACACACACACACACACACACACACACACAGAGAGAGAGAGAGAGAGAGAGAGAGAGAGAGAGAGAGAGAGAGAGAGAGAGAGAGAGAGAGAGAGAGAGAGAGAGAGAGACAAAAAGACATTCAAACTATTAAAAAAAAACAAAGTCAAACAAACCACCATATCAAACCAGACCCCAATACCCTCCCCCCCAAAAAAAAAAAAAAAAAAAAAACACCACACACACCAAAAAACAATACATAGGCCTACCTCGCCCTTGAAACTTACCCCTCGAAGTCCAACCTTGTTCTCGAGCAATCTGAACTGATAACTCTGGAAGCCTGAAGCCGGGGACAAGTAGTTACGGAATTCAATGAAGTCGAGAGGCGTCATAGTCTCCAGGATGAGGAACTGGTCGACACACAGCTGAAAGACACCAAGACGGGCAGTTGAAACAGACGTCATTCAATGGAAGCCTACTTACGCGTGACAAAAATGTCTTCATTTTTTAGCAAGCATTTTTGTTATGTAAAGGTTATGTGGTGTTTTACTGAGGTCATCAATCTTAGTAGTGATTATAATTATAAGTGTAATGGTAATATAGTAATAATAATAAATGCAACAACTACAACTATAATAATACCAATAATGGTAATAATGATAATAATAACAATCATCATTATCAGTATGATACCGATAACGATGATAATAAGTACGATAATAATGATAATAATGATAATGGTGATGATAATGACGATGCTAATGGTAATAATGGTAATGAAAATTGCCATAGTAATGGTGATGATGAAGTGCATGAATAACTATCTGAAACCAAACGAAATTTTAACCAAGAGACAAAAAAATAAAATAAAATAAATAACCAACCCGTTCTCACAAAGATCGAAACTCAAACAAACAAACTGTTATCCATACAACAAGGACATTCCAAACTCAGCAAATACAAAACAAACAAATGCACGAACTCTTTCCCCTTACAAAACCGACTTTATGAGCCGGACCTTTAATCTATATTAGGTCATGTTTTCCTGGCGACACAGGTCAATAACTTCCTGTCTAAGAGCAGCCTAGAGAATGATTTTATTGATTTATTGCTTAATTAATGAATTGCTTGCCTAACATACACACATGGATTTGCACACGTACATGGATACATGCATGTGGTTGTGCACGTACGCGCATACAAGGAGAGAGAGGGAGGGAGGAGGGAGAGGGAGAGGGAGAGGGGAGAGGGGAGGGAGAGAGAGGAGAGAGAGAGAGAGAGGAGAGAGAGAGAGAGAGAGAGAGAGAGAGAGAGAGAGAGAGAGAGAGAGAGAGAGAGAGAGAGAGAGAGAGAGAGAGAGAGAGAGAGAGAGAGAGAGAGAGTGAGACAGACAAACATATGAGAGATAAAGAGAAACACAAACAGAAAATAGAAAAAGAAACAAACAGAAAATACAGATCGAAAGAGAACAAGCAAACACAAGAGACTTAAACAAAATACAAACTAGAATAGAGAGAAGAAAGGCAAATCCAACAGACAAAAGAGAGAGCCAGAAAGGATAGAGAAAACAGAAAGAAAGAGAGAGAAAGACATAAAAAGCCAACAAAGAAGCATAAGCAGTGGTTAAGAAGAACCAGAACGGACAGAGAAAAACAGAAAGAAAAGACAAAGGAGAAAGAGACAGAAAAAGCCAACAGAGAAGCATAAGCACAGGTTAAGAAGAACCAGAAAGGACAGAGAGAAACAGAGAAAGAAAAGACAGAGAGAAACAGACAGAAAAGGCCAACAGAGAAGCATAAGCAGAGGTTCTGGGCAGCGCGGAGAAATTGCTCATGTCTTCAATGGTTCCCAAAGGAGGCAGAGAGCTTCAGAATGGGTCGACTGTGTGTTTGTGTAGGATATGCGCCTAGTCTCACGCACGATTACGTATGTAAAAATTCAGTCAATATTTAGCACTATCTTGTCTCTGTTATATGTTTTCTGGGGAGGGATATGTCGGTAGTGTGTAGCAGTGTGGGTGAAGGTGTGGTGGTAGGAGGTGGTGGTGGTGGTGTAGGAGGTGGTGTAGGAGGTGGTGGTGGTAGTGGTGGTGGTGGAGGTGGTGGAGGTGTGGTGGAGTGGAGAAAGAGGTGGGTGATGGTGGTGGTGGTGGTGGAGAAGGAGGATGCGGAGGGTGGTGGTTGAGTTGGTGGTGGTGAGGTGGAGAAGGAGGTGGTGTTGGTGTGGAGGATGAGGAGGAAGAGTGTGGTGTGGTGGTGGTGGTGGTGGTGGTGGTGGTGGAGGTGGAGGTGGTGGAGGTGGGTGGTGGGGTGGGGTGGAGGTGGTGGTGGTGGTGGTGGAGGTGGAGGAGGAGGTAGTGATGGTGGTTGGTAGTGGTGGTGATTTCTTATTTCTGTTGCTGTTGTTGCTATTACTGTTGTCTGCCGCTGTTGTTACTGTAATTTGAATCATGAATCCTAACATTCACTTTTGAATGTACAAACTAACTGTGTATGTGTGTGTGTGTGTGTGTGTGTGTGTGTGTGTGTGTGTGTGTGTGTGTGTGTGTGTGTGTGTGTGTGTGTGTGTGTGTGTGTGTGTGTGTGTGTGTGTGCGTGCGCGCGTGTGTGTGTGTACGTGCTCTTGGGTGTCCCACTGGGACCCGTACAATTGTTCTACCATTTTTTATTATTTTCAAATTTCTCTTCGATTTCCTTATGCGAACTCTATCACTAACTATAAAATTTAACTCTTGATTTCCCTCTACTTTCCCCTTTACTCTAAATCGCAAGAGAAAAAGAAAAAGGAGAGAAAGATTAACAAGAAAAAACAGAAAGAGATGGCGCTGTCCTTTTTCAGTGGGACCGGAGCTCTGACTTTAATGGCTGCCTATCACTTTTCACGTGAATTGGATTCTGCTTGAGACAACCTTGGTAAGGATAACTGCATTGTTGCAAGCGAGAAAGTACTGTACGTGCAGTAACGTTCTCACTCGTTCTCAAAGCGGCAAAGGTGACGTGACAATTTTGAGGAACGGTTAGGAATAACAATGATTTAACTGATTAGCGAACGCAGACTGGAGTGACGTCACTGAGTCTGCAGTAGAAGTTTCCGTTCTTTGTTTTTTTTTTTCTAATGTAAAAGAGCCTCGTTTTATTTTCATTCGTTTTTCAAGCTAATGACTTCTAGGTTCTTTCGTGATCCTTTTACTGGATACAAGGATTTAGAAAAGGGTTTATCGTTGTTATTTGTAAACTTGTTGAATGAATGGTTGTGCGAAGCGAACTGAAGTCAGCAGTGGATTTGCTTATATAGCGAAAAAAAATGCCAGCCGGAGACTAACGTGTTAAGAATGCGCATTCGCCGGTTACTGTTTAGTCTGCTGTGTTGTTTGTCTAAAATTCCGTAGCACGTTAGTATGTTTTTGTATGTACATACCGAGCTTATATGTGCATATACGGAGCGACTGTGCGCGACGCACACACAGTACACCCTTAATACACACAATATTTGCGTAACATGTCCATTGTCACGTGAACACACCGCCGGGCCCGACTTCACCCTGGCGCCGTCGGAGGAGGGCCAGCTTACCGTCCCCTGCCAGAACCACAACACACAACCCTGTAGGGCTTCTAGGCTGCCTCGCCTTACCTACACGTGACTTTTGACATGTCTTCTCCTCCTCCTCCTCCTTGTCCTGCCCTGACCGCACGTCCTCTGCCGTCCTTACTTCATTCATCGCGTCGGGGGTACTTGTCGAATCAACTATCAGTTCTTTTCACTCGCTCAGTGCCATTTTGGTTTCTATTTTCTTTTCTTTTCGTTCTGCTTCTTGTTGTTCATTCTTTCTTTTTCTTCTGCTTTTTTCTTTCTTTTTTCTCCTCCCTCTTTTTCTTCTTTTGCCTCTGCTTCTGCTTCTTCTTTTTCTCTTCTTCCTCTTCCTTCTCCTTCTACGTTGGTGTGTCTCCTCGTTTCATTTTATGCTACTATTTTTAATGGTCTTCAACCCCCCCCCCCACCCCCCAAAAAAAAAAAATCGAAAGAAAGAGAGAAAGACGAAAAAAAACTAACCTTCAGGATCAAGGTGACTCGCTGCATCCTCTTGACAATCTCCAACATCTTGTGTTCGTCGACCTCCTCTTGACTGAAGATCTCCCTGACTGAGTCGATCTCGTAGATGATTTGTTTGAACCAGAGCTCGTATGCTGTTGGGCGAGGGAGACGATGTTGAGATCTGAATATGCTGAACCCGTATTCATGTTGATGTGTAGAAAAAGGTATGAATGGGAATGAATACTTTGGCAATACAAAAGATGTATTTTTTGTTTCGAATATATCGTATTTTTGTTTCGAATATATCTTCGTGAGACATACATGTATTGCTGATGGAGATTATGTTTGAAAACCGGTTAAATACCATCTCTTGTACTGTGAAGATGTTCATTCTATTACATGCCTTTTCTATGTCTGGATATGCTGTTTAATCCCATAGTTGGTAATCTATATATCTGTATTAGCAAATGACGTTTGTGTTATCTGTTCAATGTCGCTTTAAATCGTTTTGCAAGATATTTGTATCATCAATTTATATCTCACATAAACAAAATATACTTGTCTTTCCAAATCAACTTACGATACTCCTAGAATAGAGACTCAGGTAGTGACACATTGTTCTATCCTCTACACTGACACCTTTTTCATTAAGACCTCTATCCTCCTTCGTCCATTCTCCCTACCCCCCTGTCCTACTCCTCCAGTTCCAAAGTAACAGGCAATCAAGGATTTCCCTCAGAACTTCCACTATTCCGCACCCACCTTGATGAATGATGATGAAGAGGTGCTCATCGTGAACGGGTGTCCCATCCTCCGTCGACATCATGGTCTGAGCATTGAGGATTTTGTGAAGTTGGAGGTAAGACGTGTAAGTAATCCCACCGAAATCCAAGAGGTTCTTCCCCTGCTGGGCTGTGTCCACCCTGAAAAGAGAAGAAAAAAGGAAATGTACTTTTGCTTCGAAAGGTCCTTTCCCTGCTGGGCTGTGTCCACCGTAAAAGAAGAAAAAAGGGAAGGGAATCGTGAAATGTACTTCTGCTTTGAAAGGTTCGTTCCCTGCTTGGCTGTGACCACAATGAAGAGATGAGAAAAGGAAGATAAGTGAAATATACTTTTGCTTTGAAAGGTCCTTTCCCTGCTGGGTTGTGTCCACCCTGAAAGAGAGTGAGAAGAAGAAAAAAAGGATTTAAGACTTGAAAATATTGTCTTATTTGCCTTGAGAGAAGAATATACGAGGCAGCCTATCCGATCGAGTTACCTTGATCACCGGGATGAAACCAGATACGGATACCGAGCTCGTGTTCATCCTTCAGGGTAGGAATGGCTGTTTCCTTAGACATACTCGCTGTCTCTTCCTATCGGTTCGAGTGAATGAATGCCGAGTGAATTTGACCTCGTATGACAACAATCAGTTACTGAAACATCAGCTAATAAGATATATAATTATTTTTTGAAGGAATAGATCGTATTTAGTTCGATAATTCACATAGGTACGAAACGTCGACAAAAAAGAAAAAAAAATGTCACATACATGAATTTGTTTGTATCTATGTAAGAGGAATGCACATATCGCTGGGAAGAGTATAATGTTACTTTTAATTCAAACTTCGGTTACTTATGCGTCTCGCTAAAATATACGTCATTGAAAGGTAATATCTATACGAGTTATCTCTTTCATAAAAAAAGAATATATGAAATTGTATCACCAAATGCAGAACGAACCAAAATCGTGTGAAAATAGTACACACACACATATATGTTATATATATATATATATATATATATATATATATATATATATGAAATATAATAAAACTATCTAAGCATAGATCATATATACACCGTCTTGTAGAAGAAAAATCAATAAATTGATGAAGATACAAACATTAAAAAATAGGAAGAAAAAATGACATAAACTTTCCCACTATCAAAGAAATTCCAAGACACCGTGTATGAAGCCTCGACGCATCTTCCACTTCCAGTACACACTAACGCATTTCCAGGCATCACTATGGGGCTTCATACACGGTGACGCAATCAAGGTCAAGAAGTATGGTGAGACTGGTGTGGTAGGCGTAGGCGCGCGTGTGCGTGCGCGCGTGTGTGTGTGTGTGTGTGTGTGTGAGCCGCTTTGGTGAATGAATGACGTTATGTTATGCTACGTTAGTTTCTTTAGTAAATGGTCTTATTTCATTATGAAGAGTTGGTGTTGTTAAGGAAGAGGGCGTGGTCTTGTGTTGACGTCTTTTGAAACCTTAATATGATCACTTACAGTCCATATACGTAGTCAACTTACAATCATATATGTATATATATATATGGACACACACACACACACACATATATATATATATATATATATATATATATATATATATATATATATATATATATGCACGCACACATTATGTATGCACGTACGTCTAAACATGTCATCATCTCCAACAAAGCGGCTCTGTAAAGCCATAGTACGGGCGAAGACTCCTAAATTTCGACCCTCCTCTCCTCCCCCTTTATGAAACCGCCTCCATTCTCCATCAAAGATCAAGGGCGTGTGTCTACCTCGCGACACAGTGCTTTAACCATACACCGCCGCGTCCACGCATGCACTAGCGCTGTAGGTCTTCCACTTAACAAGATTTAGGAGTAAGAAGATATTAAGAGGAAGGTGTATCCCCTTCCCCCAGACAGAAGACAGCCACAAGCCAGATGCATTGCTGGAACAGATACAAAAATACATAGGAAGAGGATTTGATCTCCTTTTGTCGGCGTTTTTGTTTCCCAGACGAGAGAGAGCGAATCAAATCCCATTCGATTGTGTAAATACGAAATCTATAAAGGTCTGAAGAACGCTTGTTTATCCTTGTTTCATTCTTTTAAGTTTTTCTTTAAATTATTTATAGAGAAAATCAAAACCCACTCGATTGTGTAAATCCTAAATCTATAGTCTGAAGAAAGCTTGTTTATCCTATTTTTTATTATTATTTTTCTTTATATTTCCAGAAAAAGAGAGAATTCAATCTCACTCGATGTTCGTAAAAAAACAATTACTTTGTCGTAGAGGTATTATCCTTTTGTTTTGCATTTGTGTTACACATATTCACGAAAGAAAACACCGGCTGGCAGTGAGCTCGCCAGCGCCTTTTGCGGTCGGCGGCGGCACTAGCTTTGATGTCTGCTGGGTTAATGTTCTCTTCTCTTGATATTTCCTTTGTTTTTATCTTTGGTCGCGTTAATCACACTAAATTAAATATCCAAGGAAGGAGGGAAAAGACGTGACGGAAATGAATATCTATTAGGGGATTACAAGACGTGGAATTAAGAAAAAACAGTAGAAAGGTTTGTTGCTTTGGCCTCATTCTGAATATCATTGTCTGGGACGCGGCTGTTGTGTTCCGAGAAGACGAAATCCTGTCTGGGACTATTTTTTTTTTTTTTTTTTTTTTTTTGTCAAGAAGCCAGACAGAAGTTAGCAACATAAAATTTACGAAAAATGTTTTTTTTTCTGGTAGGAATGATTTGATACCCATATAGTTCAATCAGCATGAATCTAGTTTGAGAGAGAGAGAGAGTTTGTGTGTGAGTGTTTGCGTGTGCGTACCTTAAAAAATATTTTAGTCACGTAAAACCAATCCCATTTAAAAAAAAAAAAAAAAAAAAAAAAAAAAAAAAAACAATTCCTGGGCATCTGACCTTTGAATGCCAATATCACAGAGAAAGGAGACACCACCAACTGATCTCAAACCACATTTTCTTTCTTTTTTTAATAATCATTTTCCTCCCAAAATTTACACTTCCCAACCATCATCCATAGACCTACATATACATCCCCCCCACACCTATCTTACAACCCCCGAGAACTTCACAATCCCACGAGGCGATTCGAACCACCAACTAACACCGTTTCGTTCTCAAAAGGCGGAAAGTACGAAGAAATAGTCACGTATATGATAGTGGTCTCAGGATCACATAACTACACAACTGACAGACCCGCCCTAGTGCCGTTGTGGTTGTCTGCACGTGACAGATAGCACATTGTGTTGCATTCTGTTTCCTTTTTTTCAGCTGCATTTGAGGGAGTTTTCTGCTTACTTTCCTGGTCAGGAGAAAGGGTGCAATATAGAGTGTATGACCTATTTTTATCATTGTTAACTTTGTGTGTGTTCCATATGGCTTCCATTTTTGTTTCTTTGTGCAACTTCTCGTTCTTTCGTTATTTTAAGCATAACTTGACTTTTTTCTTGGTTGCAAAATTGGAGGAACAGTTATTTATGTGGTGTTGTACTGTAACGATCAACTTATTATCATTATCTTTACTATGGATTTGTAGTTATTTTATCATTATTATTATCATTATCAAGTCATCACTGTTTTGTTGATATTATCATTGATATTGATATTACCACAAATATCAACATCAACACTAAAGATCATTATTATAATGTTTACTAGCATCATCAAACTGCTTAGCTCTGCAATTAACTCTATCTTTGAAATTTATTACAACAGTTACGAGGTAGCTATAAACTAAGCCCCTTTCTGTTTAGAGTGCCCCTTATCTCCACTCTAAAGTCAAATGATTTTCCTATATTTGGAACTCAGTCATGGAAATGCACCATCGTTATACGAAAAAATAACTCCTTGTTAATGAATACATGGCATTTATATATTTCAGAACGCAGAGTCTTTGTATGAAAACCTGTGTATTCGTACCTGTTGGTTTACGGTGAAGTGAAATAACAGACCAATAGCAAATGAAAAAAAATATACCCGTATAGGTTTTTTATGCGATTCTGCCTTGTTCAGAAAACAACTTTATAGAGATCCTTTAACTCTGACGTCATAGACTCCAAAACAACAAACCTGTTTAACACAAAACAAGGGGCTCACCGCCAAGGAGAAGATATTTGGCACC
>NW_020872894.1:240324-242824 GCF_003789085.1 Penaeus vannamei
GAGAAACTTCTCAATAAAATAGGAACCAAACCCAATTGATTAAAAAAAAACTAGTATCCCTGACTTTTACAAAAAAAAAAAAAAATACGGGATAAGACCGAATGGATATGAGAGAGAGAGAGAGAGAGAGAGAGAGAGAGAGAGAGAGAGAGAGAGAGAGAGAGAGAGAGAGAGAGAGAGAGAGAGAGAGAGAGAGACAGACAGACAGACAGAAACAATAACAGACGCCAGTGAGCCATCATTCTTCATCGTCGTTATCTCTCCCTTGTTATTCCTCTGGACGCGAGATGATGAGTAAGAAAACCACAGTTATGGAGGACGGTCTGGAGCCCATAGACCGCAGGGAAACCACATGACCGGAGGGTCTGGGGTCTGGTGGAAAAAGGTCTCGAGAGGAGGTTAGAGGTGGATTCGACCTGTGTGAGGAGGATTCAGGAGGGGGTTGGGGGGGGGGGAGGAGGTGGATTGAGCTGCGGGTTGGGGGGGGGGAGGTGGATAGAGCTGGGTTAGGAGAGGAGGTGGAGTGAGAAGGGTGAGGGAGGTGGAGAGTGGGTGAGAAGGTGAGAGAGGTGGAGGTGGAGGGAGTGGTGGCTGGAGCTGGGTAAGGAGGAAGAACCGAGATGGGCAAGGTGGAGAGAAAGGTGGAGGTGGAGAGCTGGGTAAGGAGGAGAACTGGAGAGGGAGGTGGAGATGTGGAGACTGGTAGGAGTGTGGAAGAGGTAGAGTGAGAAGGGTGAGGGAGAAGGAATTGGTCCGAAATGGGTGAGGAGGGTTTTGGAGTTTGGAGTTGGATGAGGGGGGATGGAGGCGGTTGGAGCTGGGGTTGGAGGTTGAGTGGGGTGGATGTGGAGGTAGATTAAGGTGGAATGGGGGAGGGACGTGGAAGTGGAGTGAGGTGGGTGAGGAGGACAGAGGAGGGGTGGAGGTGAAGTGAAATGGGTGAGAAGGAGAATGGGAAGAAGGCGGAGGTGGATGAGAGAATGGTAAGGGAGGTGGACTAAGTGTAATAGGCTGTAGGTCGGGAATAAAGGGTAGAGAGAATAGGAAGAGCGAATGGAGAGGAACGAGTAAAAAAATAGGACAAATATAAATAAAGAAAAGATAGATAAAAAAATAGAAAGGGGGAAATTTAACAAGGTGAACGAAATGTAGATAGGAAAGAAAGAGAGAGGTAGATGAAGTGGAGAGGGGAAGGGAGGAGGAGGAGGAGGGGGAGGTAGGTTAAGTTACATGAGTGAAAAGGGTCGTCGCGAAGGGAGAGGGAGAGAGGGGGGGAAGGGAGGAGGGTGACAGCCCTGGGTCCAGCTTAAGGCCATCCCGTGAATAAGCGAGATCGATTCATTGGCCAAGGAAAAAGAACTGACCGAGAGAAGACTCCTCAAGGTGTTGCTTACAGGCAGGAAGGTCGTGTGTTTTTATTGTTTAATGGATATATCTGGGGGAAAAAGTTTAACGTAAGGTAGCGTGTTCGTTTTGTTGTTTAATGAATATATCTGGGGAAAGATTATCGTAACGTCTTTTTTATTGCATTAAATAATCTTGGCTGATCATTATGTTTTACTGTTTTATTCATTCTCATTTAGAATTGATTACACGTAAGATTGTAAATTATAATCCCCGAGTATTTATAGAAAACGACAGTATGTTATCACTTAACGTTTGATATCTAGACAGGAGTGACACAACCAAGAACTTATTTTTAAATAATTGCTGCAAAAAACTTTCGGCACTTTTCTGCTTCCAAACACACACAAACAAGGTGTCACATAATAGACTAGTATGGAAAGAAGAACACAGGTGGAGTGTAAGGCAAACTCCTCGAATGGATGAAAGACTTACTACATGGAGGACAAGTGAGCAATAAGAGGGAAGCACTATATGGAGATGAGTAACCAGCGGAGTTCCTCAAGGATTGGTCTTGGCGCCGATTGTGTTTACTAATTTCATCAATGGCATACGGACAAATATAAGCCTAGGTATTTATCGGAATATGTTTGCAGACGTGAAAATACAAATATATATAATATATATATATACACACACACACACACACACACACAGTAAGTGACGTCTCATGCTAATGCCTTCAAAGGAACATCAAGAACTTATTCCTGTGGAGCTGTACTTGGAAAATGGAATTCAACACCAGTAAATGCCCTGCTGTCAGATTCAGGAAAAGTAAAAATCGTCTATACTAATACAAATTATTGTACTAAACAAAACTATTAAAACATGGAACAATCACCCAAATGTCATGGTTTGCCTGAAATGTGCATTTCAAAAGTGATCAAGACAAGTCTAAGTCTAGCTCTTCTGTACTGAAACAACTAAGTAGTTAAGAACATACTTAAGGCAAAAATAGGATATTCCTATTAACTGATATCAGTACAACTTCCTCGCTACAATATATATGTATATATATATATACACAACAAAAATAATATTACTGTTAAGTGACATTAATGCAAGAATTTTTCCCGCTACAACATACATATGTATA
>NW_020872894.1:247824-255324 GCF_003789085.1 Penaeus vannamei
TAGTAATAATGATAATGACAATGATAATAAAGATAAATTTAATAATGATGACGATTATATATTATTACTACTATCATTATTATTATTATTATTTTTATTATTATACTGATGCTGATAATATTGTTTTATCTTAAGTCAATTCACTAACATTAAAAAAGAGATAAAAATCATGATGCTCCTTCAGATATCATTCGAGTAGATATGCAGAAGAATAATAAAAAAAGAAAAAAAAAGAAAGAAGAAAAGGAGAGATAGAGAGAGAGAGAGATAGTAAAGTAGATATGCAGAAGAATAATAGAATA
Source organism: Penaeus vannamei (assembly GCF_003789085.1). Classification (NCBI taxonomy): domain Eukaryota; kingdom Metazoa; phylum Arthropoda; class Malacostraca; order Decapoda; family Penaeidae; genus Penaeus; species Penaeus vannamei. The sequence continues at coordinate 248,127 of NW_020872894.1, forward strand.
ATACAAAAAAGAAAGAAAGAGAAAAGGAGAGAGAGAGAGAGAGAGAGAGAGAGAGAGAGAGAAGAGAGAGAGAGAGAGAGAGAGAGAGAGAGAGAAGAGAGAGAGAGGAGAGAGAGAGAGAGAGAGAGAGAGAGAGAGAGACGAACTGGCAGAGAAAGGTGCAACACTGCATGCACTATCTTCCTCTTTCTCTCAATGCACACAATGACAACAGACAGACTTTTGAGGTTTCAGTGTAAAGAATCACACCAAGATTTTCCTTCAGTCTTTTTGTCAGTCATTTAAACCTTTGGCGAGTTGGTAGCGTGGACATGTGTTAATTTTGTATAATATATGTATTACGTATGAAGGGAGTGAAATGACTGTAGCGTGTGTATATATATGTATATATATCATTATGATTACATACGCACACACACACACACACACACACACACACACACACACACACATATACATATATATATATATATATATATATATATATATATATATATATATATATATATATGTGTGGTGTGTGTGTGTGTGTGTGTGTGTGTGTGTGTGTGTGTGTGTGTGTGTGTGTGGGTGTTTATGTATATATGCATATACATGTGTATAATATATGTATATACACACACATATATATATGTATGGATATATACACAATTAATATATATATATATATATATATATATGTATGTATTTATATTTATATATATATATATATATATATATATATATATATATATATATATATATATAATATGTATATGTATATATATACAGTAGTCAAATCTAAAAGAGACTTCTTACCAGAGAGAGAGAGAGAGAGAGAGAGAGAGAGAGAGAGAGAGAGAGAGAGAGAGAGAGAGAGAGAGAGAGAGAGAGAGAGAGAGAGAGAGAAAGAAAGAAAGAAAGAAAGAGAAAGGGGGAGGGGGAGAGTGAAATATACATAGAATTCATTCTGAAGTGAGCCCTCGGGTTAGGTGTGATGAAATAAACTCTTTTTTTTTTACATTTGAAATAGGAAAATGTCAAAGATGACAAAGCATGGGCGTAATTTTCTTCCAGGAATGGGCGTCAGCATCATTTTAAAAATATTTCTTTCGCCATCTGTGCCCGCCCACCCTACGAATAAATGTTCATGGAAGCTGAAACACTGTTCATTACAAATTTTACCCTCATGTTCTTTGTTCAGAATCTAACCTTAACGCAAGATATGACCAAATGACATTTAAAACCGTTAACTGTAATTTTGTTTCTCAGATCTCATCCCTTTGTTTTTAAAAATTCTAATATATAATTATACAGTAAGTGGGCTAAAAGGGTCAGAACGACATTTAAGACCATCAACTATAATTATGTTTCTCAGATCTCATCCCTTTGTTTTAAATAGTTGTATTATTAAATATACAGAAAGTGGGCTAGAATGCTCACACATGTCAGTATGTCCGTTTAAAGAAAAAGAAAAAAATGAACAAAATCCACAATACCCAAACAAGGTCATAAGTAACCATGCTCGAGTACATATTCAGGTGGACTGAGGACGTTACGTGGCCGACTCTCACACATTTTTGTTTTGTTGTCGAGACGATAAGGTAATACTTGAATGGGTGTGAATATTGGTGATAGGTTTCTAAATCTTTGCTAAGATGGGAAGGGGGAAGAGAGAGGAAGAAAGAGAGAGAGAGAGAGAGAGAGAGAGAGAGAGAGAGAGAGAGAGAGAGAGAGAGAGAGAGAGAGAGAGAGAGAGAGAGAGAGAGAGAGAGAGAGAGAGAGAGAACAACAGACAAGAGACAGAGACAAACGGCCAAAAAGAAGTGTGAGGTTAGCCCTAACTAATTAGCACCTTTCTCCACCTTTTACCTGCCGTTATACCCCCCCCTAGTCTCCATTCACAAATCGCCCTAATGCGTATAGCTTTCTCCACCACTCCAGGCGGTTGTACAAACAGATGCCATTCCTCTGCCTCCGTTCTTGTTCCTCCATACAACACAGGAATTGTAAACAAAAGGCCAAAGATGTCAACAAAGTCAGAGATCCCAAGCAAAGGTCGTGATTTAAGTACTATTACAATACGTATATACATTCGCGGTAAAAAAACATACGAAATAATCTGAAAAAATCAGAAGTGAATGAAGGTATACTACATGCGTTAACAAATGAAGAGATGTACATACGAAAATAATCTTTTGAAAAGTCAAAGGTAGATTAAGGTATACTACATGTGTTAATAAATGAAGAGAAGAGGTGTTGATAATGAGAAAACTACAGTGAAAGGTTTATTTTTGTCTTAAAGAAGAGAGAAAAGTAAAATATTTTCCCAGTGCAGATGAAAGGTTGACTTTTGTTATAAAGAAAATTGAAATGATTCGTGTCAGCTGCTTGTCACGTGATTCATAACGCGAATGGAGGACACGGAAGAAGACAAAGAAATAATGCAAAGTAATATAAGTTGCGTGCAAGATTGAGGAAGAAGAATAAACCAAACAAAGAGTGTGCTGTGTCATCGTGAACTTATATATTTACATATTATATTTTGTTTTAATTTACCAACACACCAGACCATCGGTCAAAATGTGAAGGTATGTCCAAGATTCTCTCTCTCTCTCTCTCTCTCTCTCTCTCTCTCTCTCTCTCTCTCTCTCTCTCTCTCTCTCTCTCTCTCTCTCTCTCTCTCTCTCTCACACACACACACACACACACATATATACATATACACATGTGTGAGTGTGTGCGAGTATTTGTTTGTCTGTATTGCATGTGCAAGACACTAAAATCACACTATCAAAAACACAAATTTCCCTTACAAAGAAATCGCAAACAAATCTCAAACCTGAAACACAACCGGATATGAATGACTGCCCTACTCTCGCATGACGTCATCTTACTAGTTCTTTTTTTTCCGTGTGTAGTAATGCCGGCTTCTCGTTTTTTTTTTTTTTTTTTTTTTTTTTTTTTTTTTTTTTTTTTTACGTAATACCATGTTCTTCTCTTCTGGCCATTCTGAAGAACAATGTCCATTCGTCCAATGTTATTCAGAGTGATAGTGAGGCACAACGGTTGTTATTTTTTCTATAGGTGATTAGATATTCATAAACTCATGTTTATTTTCATGGAATTTGTAAAGAAGAATGTATTTGTTATGGAGGAATTTAGTGTTAAGTGCAGCCACCGGATACTTTTAATTCGAACAAATAAGCATAATATTATATCATTAATAAGATGTCTAAATACAAGGCAATGTTGTCTTGCTAAATTGTTTCCGGTTTTAAAGTATATTGTATCTTTTCACCTGCCAACTTGCACGCACGCACGCACGCACGCACGCACGCACACACACACACACACACACACACACACACACACACACACACACGCACGCACGCACGCACGCACGCACGCACCACCCACACACACACACACACACACACACACACGTACGTTTATCTCATTCATGTATATGTATCAGATACGCATGCAAGTATGTAAGTGTATAGATACAGACGGTAGATACAAATAGATGTATAAATACGCAGTAGACATCAAAGCAATAATTGCCGATCACGTGACAGGACGGAGCCTAAACTACCCGTACAAGCAATTAATGTTTGGCCCACTCTGCAAAGTGGATTTGTCCCAGAGATGCCGTCTATTGTGACCTGTTTCTCCGTCTGTTTTTTTTTTTATTCCATGGCCAAAGTTTGCATCGTCTGTTCTCCTATTGTGACCTGTTTCTCCGTCTGTTTTTTTTCTTTTTTTTATTCCATGGCCAAAGTTTACATCGTCTGTTCTCCTATTGTGACCTGTTTCTCCGTCTGTTTTTTTTTTTTTTTTTTTTTATTCCATGGCCAAAGTTTACATCGTCTGTTTTCCTCTGATAAGAAAATAATGCGTAACTGCTTTTCCCTCTGTCGTAACGAGGAATGCATAACCGTTTCGTAACCTTGCCAACGTTTTAATCGTAAGGCGGTTAAGGGTCTTGGATCAGGATGATGTAATACAACGGTGGAATTATTGCATACTGTTTTACTTCTCTCCGTTATCAGGAATTTGTTTGTGCTTTGTTTTTTGTGTTTTTTATACTCTGTGAAATATTTCGTCTACATTTCGTTTCATGTTTTTTTTTAATAGTGAAGAGAAAAAGATGAAAAACGGGAAAGGAATAAAAGTATTTCGTACAATAAGAGGAATTCATAAACTTACCCATTTTCCCTGGCGTATGGACAGCTCATCTTGTACAAAACGGAGTATTATCTCCCTCGACGATTAGTCTTGGAAAGTGCAATAACCGAACCAGAAAAAAATATATAAATAAAAGAAAAAAAGCCACAGTCTGCCAATGGATTTGCTTGGTCAAGCAGCAATTAAAGTTCCGTCGAAGAACAGTGCAGAGAACCGTGCCGACTCCCTCTGCCAAAGGAGTGAACGAGGAAGTCCGAAAGGGCACGCACAGACGCGTCGACAAAGAAAAAAAATGAGGGCTTAAATCCAGACGGAGGAGCGCGAAGGGGCACGTGTCTCTCCGCGAACGTCTTACTGTGAACTGATCTCTCGGCTCGCCTGCAGGACAGACAGCCGTGTAGCGCTAACGTAGCACCTCCTCGGCCTCCCCCCCCCCCCCCTCCTCCTCCTCCTCCTCCTCCTCCTCCTCCTCCTCCTCCTCCTCCTCCTCTCCTCCTCCTCCTCCTCCCCTCCTCCCCTTGGCTTACTCCCCCGTTCCTCTCGCCTTCGGATACCTGACTAGACCTAACGTGCTCATATTGGCTGTCCGGTCGGTGGTAGACGCGGATGCCGACGGTCTCAGTTTCAACTCGGTTTTATTACTTTTACGAGTGATTTTTCACCCTCAGACTCCGATGACTGGATGCCAAAGACCTGTGGTTGTGGTGGACTCGAAACGCCATAGCAGTCTTGTGCGAAAATAACTTCCTTTGAGATCCACCTTGCGATCGGTGAAAGCCATAGAGGAAATAGGTTGCGGTGAAAAAAAACTTGAAGAATCCACCCCCCCCCCTTCCGCGACACCTATCCGGCTTAGAGGTCAGAATTGCATGTTTAGGCAGGCAGGTCGGAGGGTCGCAGTTCAAACCGAAGAACTACAAATTCATGTCATTTTCTCGGCATGTTGTATGCACTTTTTTAACAAATTTCAGGTCAAGACGCATAGCGGTCAGGAGCCGGGTTAAAAAAAAGAATCCTTATTTGTTTACGCAGTAGAAACTGGTTTAATCCTGAGTTGATAAAAAAAAAAAAAAATATGCAGCATCAACTGGCAGTCCTGGGTTGATACTCTTGACTTTATGTACTTAGTAGCGGCTTATAATTTCTGACAGATCCATGGAGATAGACAAATTAAAAGTACAATGGGTGATAACAAGCGAGTAAAATGTATGCATGGTGCTAGATTAGGTTAGGTTAGGTTAGTGATTTCATTCTTGACTCCACACAGTCTCATTATGGTCTGAGAATAATAAGATTTATGCAGTTAATCCAAATAAGAATAATATATTAGTAATGAATTCATAATTCAGACCTCAGACAGTACCCACAGAAAAATCATATTCTATTATATAAATCAATCGATAACTACTTACCATTAGTAATGCAGATAGCAACAGATTCTTAAATATGTCCTCATCTTGGGGAAAATATATTAACAGCCATAATGTTTATTCAATAATCCCATTCTCAATCATCTAAATTCCTTGATCAATGTGTTTCTATATATATATATATATTTTTTTTTTTTTTTTTTTTTTTTCTTTTCTTTTTTTTCTTTTTTTTCTCTTTCTTTTTTCAAATTCCTTGTTATAGAATGAAATTTGACATGATGAAGGGTTGATCCGACAAGTTAGTTTTCCCACTTTTCTTATATACGAATTGAAGTCTCATTCAGGAAAAAAAAAGTTTTTCGTGTGGGTAATTTCAAGTATATGGTGTCTTCGTAAGTGGTTAAATTCCGAATTAAAGTTAAATTTCAGTATAATATTTTTTTCGTTAGTGGCTAGAATCTTAAATAGAGTTTCATTTCAGTTAATTTTTTTTTATCGCTAAAATGTGATTTTTTTTCGGAAGTGGCTAAAATCGAAATTGAAGTCTCATTTCAAGAAAATGTATTTTCGCATGTGGCTAAAATCCGAATCAAAGTCTATTTCAGTTCAAAGTTTTCGTATGTGGCTAAAATCCGAATTAAAATCTATTTCACTTCAAAGTTTTCATATGTAGCTAAAACCAAATTAGTCTATTTCAGATCAAAGTTTCCCTAAGTGGCTAAAATCCATTCAATCCTTTACATACATTTCCTTAGCCTCTCACTACCACTCTATATCATTGGTCAAAGAAAAATGGGAGTTTTCATCATACCATCTCGTCTCTCACTTTCCTTTGTCTCTCTTCATACTCAAAACACACCAATTTATATTCTCATCGTCCACCATTCCTATCGTCGTTACTCATTGTACACCTCTTTCGTTTTCTTTCTTTTTCGTCTTTTTTCCTTTCTTTTTGTTTTTTCCCTTTCTTTTCTTTTTTTTTCTTTTTTTCTTTCTTTTCGTTCTTTTACATTTCAGTGTTGAATAGTACCCAAATTACGTGCACCAGAAGCCGACTACTAGCCAGGGGGGGGGGGGAGGTTGTTTATGTAAACTAGATTAAATCCGATTCTTTGCTATTCAGGGAACACGTGGGAGCGGCCTGGCTATTCGAAACTGTAAACATCTTTATCTTTCGTGAAGATTGGACACGTGGCTTCGTGAATGATATTAACCTTGCGTGGATAAGTCACCAGCAAGCCACCTAAGAATTTTATTTGCCAGGAAATTATCTTGTGAAAAAAATAAATAAATAACCGATCTATTACAACTCATATGTACTATTATATTTCTATTTATATTTGCATTCCGGTCGAAGTTGTGGGAATTTTGGAAAGGTGCGGGAGAGAGAGAGAGAGAGAGAGAGAGAGAGAGAGAGAGAGAGAGAGAGAGAGAGAGAGAGAGAGAGAGAGAGAGAGAGAGAAGAGAGGAAAGGGAGAGAGAGAGTGAGAGAGAAAGAAAGATGCACACACACGCACACAGGTGACTTACATGCAAAAATGACCAACATGAACTATATATTTTTCACTTTCAAAAAAGTCTCCCGTTCGAAAACAAAACAAAACAAAGCCAACTTGACTATAGGCCTACAAAAATTACACCACATCAAGCAAAATTTC
>NW_020872894.1:262824-270324 GCF_003789085.1 Penaeus vannamei
GTATTAAAAAATTTGATGTAATGTGCTTAGCTTATGTTTCCATTCACTCACCCCATCTAATTTATTAATAGCACAAGATCAACACGGAAATTAGTCAGACGGAAACGGTCGTAACCGTCTTGGTGTGGGAGGCGTTCCGTTTGTAGACGATCCTTGCGGAAAGCCTCAAATTCAGACGGAACCCTAGAAATTGACGGAAAAAGTACGTGTGATAGGGCCTTAGGTGGCAGGATCGCTTTGAAAAGGAGCGCTCCTCTTGTCTTCTCATTCTATGCTGACGATAGTTATATTTGTATTTTGTTGTGGGGTGAGTGATGTTAAAGCTTAGGTAGGAAGGGCAAGTAAAGTATTGGTGTTCTGTCGTTGGTTGTCTGCTGTGCTTGGTGGGTCGTGGTTCTCTCTGTAGTGGTTTTACAGGATTGTATAACTTGGATCTTAAAACTCTACCAAATCTTAAGAATTTGTCTTGTGGTATTGCCAATTATTTTTCAATGTTCTTTTGTGCTTTGACATCACTATTATCTGCCACCCTTTCTATAGTTGCTTCACATTATCTATTATTTTTATTATTATTATTTATTATTATGGGTTGGCTTCAGAGAAACATTATTATTTGTTTATAAAGGTTTCCACTAATGTGTTTGGAAGCTACAGTTAACGAGCCGTATCATTATCATTAGTTAGTGTCTGGCCCGCCGTCTGTACCCAATGCTCCATACCCAATCTAACAAAACAAGCAATTACCCAATTAGCCAACTTGCTATGACTACTATGAGTGCATGAATATGACTGAAGAAATCTACTCCCCCAATTAAGAATTCGTGGAGAATGGGGTAAGTGGCCGATGTGGCTACAGACATGTGTGCATGTTATTGTGTGTGTATGTATATATTGTGACAATTAAGTAAATTAATTAAGTCTGGGCAGAAAGATTCCCGTTTTCTTTGACAGGTGCTGTTGGATGGTTCATTATGCTTTCCTAATTATACGATTAAGAAATATTATGTATACGTTTTTCGAAGTTCCCATTGTGGTCTATTTCATCTAAGAATTCAAATAATACTATTTAGGTGAAAATCAACAAGAGGCTGGATTATTGTTACGTGTTTTGTGGAATGGCAGGGCAGTATCGGCCTGGACTCCGTGGCGAGAGGACCTCAGGAAAACCTCTTTAAAATCACCTATATTTATTCTGTTGCCCCTCCCATGTATTATGTTAAATTAGGTTTATTATTATTTTTTTGCCGATACAATTCCTTAAATGTGTTTTGTACGTAATAAATGCTCATTAGTAAGCATATTTTAGCACCATAGATTATCCTTATCTAACTGCGAATAAATATAAATGAAAAGCATGTTCAGTATGCCGAATAAACTAGGCAGTTAAACCAGATAAATTAAATATTAATAAATAAACACGGAGTACAAAGAATGAATGAATGGGAATAGCGAATGACCTAAACTACTGTCAGACGATCGCAGGTGTAGTTCAGTAATTTTCCCATCATCGCTGTGAATTTCCCACGGAAGGAAAACACTGAATTCCGTTTTCTTTTGGTATTCATGAAATTGTACGGCATAACAGAATATGCATACAACATCTATCTACCTATCTATCTATCTATGCATATGTATACATATATATACGCATATTAGATATATATGTATATTGATATATATTGATATATACATTCACTCCCTTAAAAAATAGTGAATACCTTTTTATTTTACTTATATATTTTTAAATTTCACTTATCAATTTATATATTTTACTTTTTTATTACCTCACTTTAATAAGCAACAGCTTGTTAGCATCAATTCTAACAATAATATATCTTCTATCAATGAACTTTCACTATGCAAAGTTCATACTTCCAGAAATATCGTTACCGAATCTTTTTCAAAATCGTTTTCTCTTCCAGTTGCAAATAAGATTTCAAGTTAAGAGGTTATGTCTAAGGCTTCCTTGTTAAAAGAGGTTTTAAGTCGATCTCAAAATCTTAGGTTAAACTGGGTTGTCAGTCGAGGAGAGGTTGTCTTCTGTTATATCGAAATTTGGTGGTTTAATTATTATTATTATTATTATTATTATGTTAATGGTAGCGACAAAGGTAGTCTTTCTTGCTGTCTCTTGTTCTCTCGCTCTCTCCCTTTGTCTGTCTGTCTGCTTGTCTGTTTGTTTTTTGTCCGATTGTCTGTCTCTGTTTCTCTTCTCTCTCTCTTTCTTTCTTTCTCTCTCTCTCTCTATCTCTCTCTCTCTCTCTCGTTCTTTCTTCTGTTTCTGTCTGTCCGTTAATCTATCTCTCGCTCTTTCTCCCCCCCCCCTCTCTCTCTCTCACACACACATACATATGTACATACATGCGTCTATATACGCACTTACCTTTACTCCTTATATGTATGTCTGTGAGTATAAAGCAGTGGTAATGTTTATCTCATATTCCTTGTGGTAGACAGAATGACTCACGTCGGTAGCCTTGACCCTTCGCTGACTCTAGGCATGTTGTTTGGCAGACGATACGAAGATCACGTATGTTAAATATACATATTTTTTTATAAGGAGACTTATTACAGCGTGTAAGTTCCAGATTACATGCTCTTTAACTATTCAGTGGGAACGCTGTGCTGAGGTATTTATTATCTGTTTGAAGTGATTTTATATGGAGAAATGTTAATATTGCCAGAGGATACAGCGGGAACGACTGTTATTCTTTTGTTTCTTTTTTTCCCGCCAAATTCGAATGTCAGACGCGGGTTAAATGCAAGGATCAATATATGAATCAATTAAAGTATTTCCCATGCCCAGTAAATATTAGCTAATGTTGTCTTTCTATAATTTGTTCAATAATGTGTTAACAAACAACATGCTACTGAAAATTGCACTAAATGATAAAAAAAATCACTCTGTGTACTCTGTGAACCCCTTCATATGCTGTGAACTCTGCTTAATAAACTAGTTGTTTGTCAGTTTTTTGTTTGTGTTTTTCCCCAGTTTAGATATAAAACTCAATGTTCATTATAATTGCAGCGTTTAATATTATGCATCGTTAAAATGTCATGTTCATGAATGTTGTTTTTCTCCGACAAAACAAATAAAAAAGGGAGGAATCCGTTTTCTATGACTCGATCTCTGGTTCTAATTTTCACTCCCATTTTCCATCAAAAAATAAACATTCCGGAAATCATAATAACCGATAAGAATTCCTATCCTAACACTCACGTAACGCAGCATTCAATCACCTTTTTTTACAGAATGAACATCTTTAGGCAAAGTAGAATCAAAAGGGAAGAATGCTGATGATATAAAATGCTCGAGACTGTGTTGACCTCCCCCAATGTTGTTTTGGAGCTTGGGCAAGCAACGGACACGGCAAAGCGATGAGCCAAACAGGTCTTGCTTGCTTCATGGCCACGGGGTAATATTTGCCTCGGAGGAGTTCGACGACTCGCAGGGGCGTCTCGACCACGGGGTTGGGGGGGGTGAACGGGAGGGGGGCAAACACAGCGGGAAGAATGAACATATGCATACAAACACACTCACACTCACTTACACACACACACACACATACATATATAGGTATAGATATATGTGCATTAACAATGATATTCAATAGTAGGCTTTGCTAGAAGACCAACCATCATTAATACTATTGTTGACAATGCGGCAGAGCAACCCGAGACGCCACAGTGTATGCAAATGAGCTTCTAAAACCCACGGCCGAAGCTAATCACAAACCCAAATACATGCGACTATAAGATGTGTGATTATCATTACTGCATATATATACACAATGAATATTGCTAAATATGCAGTGATTATTATTACTTGCTATTATACCTCAGTGTCGTTGGCGTGTGTAATGGTGTTTAATCCCCATGGCAATTAGCAAAGGAGATGAAGACACGTAGGTTAATATTTACGTCTGGCAGATCTGTGGTTTGTCATAAGTTTGGGGTTGGATGATGGAGGGTAGAGGGAAGGAGAGGGTGGGGGTCCCTGTGTATAGTTTTTTCCTGTTCATATCAGAAGCCCCTCTTTTGGTCTATGTCCGGGAAAGGGATATATATGTTTGTGTGTATATGTATATATACATACATACATACATACATACATACATATATATATATATACAGTACACACACACACACACACACACACACATATATATATAATATATGTATATAGATTAGATAATATATATGAGATAGAGAATGAAGAAAGAAGAGACAGACAGAGAGAGAGAGAGAGAGAGAGAGAGAGAGAGAGAGAGAGAGAGAGAGAGAGAGAGAGAGAGAGAGAGAGAGACAGAGAGGCATAAAGAGACTGACAAACTGATAGAAGCAGCCCTAGCGTCCTGGCCAGAGGGATCGAACCCGCGCCACCGAGCCCAAGGCAGTCCGGTGGCCCAGCGGCGGCAGAGAGCACGAGACAAGGGTGGTGTTGTGTGACAGCGTGTGGGATGAGCCTTCTTAGAGCCAGCGTGTTCATGGGCCTCTCAGGTGACAGAACACGACACCAGATGAAATGCCTGGCTCGCCCCTTCCTCTTTCTCCCTTTCGTGATTTTGAATTTTGGCGCCATGATGAGGATCGACGCCGTTTTCTTTCTTTTTTGGCGGGTTATTTTGACCGAGAACTTTTTAATTTTTTTCTTGGAGGATTGTAGTGTTTGTATCGAAAGAGATATTGGCTTTTTGGGTAAGAATGGTTTATCATTAATTGATCTTATGATAAAAATATAAAGCTGTTATATGATACGATTCTTGTCGCGGATTCTGACGTTTATTGTGATCCCGAGACGAACCCGCCTGCGGTCGGGGCGGGGCCGCAAGCACCACCTGACCGGAGGCGGGGCGGCATAAATGTGGTAAACGTTCAGTCGAGACAAGAGCAACAAGTCACGTCAGTAATAGCATTGTCTGAAACGCCTGCGGTAGACACGGAGAGACTTGGGTAGCGGCGAGAGGTGACTTTGGTAATGCGATCGGAACAGTAAGTGAGGTACTGGATTCGGTGGCGGAGGCGGCGGTTTTGGCGCGCGGTCGAGCCTACCGCTGAATAAAATTTTCCGCGAACGTGCAGATTTTCGTTACTTAAACTTGAGGAGGTTTCGACATTTTTTCTCCAAATATTGGCAGTATTTAAAGGTCAAAATCTCGAGACAAAGAGCAGTATAAATTAAGCAATGCTGAATCAAAGAAAAGAAAATGATAGAAAAAGAAAACGTTATGTCGTAGGTATACTTAAGCAGTACATACACACAGTACATAATTCAAAAGCATATAAAGCAATAGAAATTCAACCCAAGTCAACAACACAACGAAAGGGACATTACACGCCCCCACATAGTCCACATAACAAAACACCAACATCGAACACCTACAAACACAGGTACTTATTGCATCTCCAGTGACCCAGCGACCTACACGCACCCTACAACCCCCAACCGAGATCTCGAAGGAAAGAACTGTGGGTTATGGACTCGAAACACACGCGAAGAACCGACACTACACGGGAAGAACCCTATAAGTGCTTACCTCCCGAGGCTCCCCTAAGGTGTGAAATGTTACCTCGCCCCCAAGATCACCGTCACCTTATACCCTCCAGGAGCTAGGTGACCAGGTGAGGCTCATACCCCGGTGCACGTGACACAGGTGCACGTACACAGATTCGGTTGAGGTGGGGTACAGATACACACGGATACATCAAGGAACTGGAACTGAGATTCTTGCATGCATAAACGGGTTAGATATGTATTGTTTACAGATATATGACAGGTATTGGTTCAATTAATACCAATATAACCTGGCCTAGATGCCAAATACCAATATACACCTGGCCTAGATGCTTGTTCCATTAAAACCAATATATACAAGACAGATGCTTGTTCAAAAATATATACACAAGGCTTCGATGTTTGTTAAATCGAAACTAAAATTTGAAGGACGAATATGATCTGATAATTCCACACTATTTGGCAACACCGTCTTATTGAGTTAGCAGTTTTGGAAATATATAGTATACAGACTAGGCTTTCGTACCAAAGTTTCTGAACATTAACTGAAACAGCAGAATGTTCAAAAGAAATCTACAATCTGTTAAAAAGAAAAAAAAACATGAATTGCAAACATAATCGTAAAAAATACATCAACAGGCAATTTATTAAAACAATCAGACAGTTAAAGAGAGTTTCATTATTTAACATTTTCTCTAAGAAGAGTAGATAAACTCAGCACACACGTAAACACAACCGCCCATTTCTCTACATAATAAGGAACCTTGCATAACAACTTCATTCTTATAACAGAACAAGAAATTTAATATGGCTGCGTAACATAGCACGCCATGAAAGAAAAAAGAGAAATGAACAGTATTCATATTGAGATATGTAGAAAAGATACGAATGAGAATGAAAATCTTCACAATACATGAGATGTATTTGACCGGTTTCGAATATATCTTCGTCAGAAATACATGAAGATGTATTCGAAACCGTATCAGTCATACATATTCAACAACAACAAAAATACTTGTCATATTGATTTACCTTGAAGTAATGATAATAATAACAATAATATAATAATAATAATAATAATAATAATAATAATAATAATAATAATAATAATAATAATAATAATAATATAATATTAATAATATAATAATAATAATAATAGTAATAATAATGATGACAATAATGATAATAATAACAATAATAATAATAGTAATAATGATAATAATAATAATAATAATGATAATGATAATAATAATAATAATATATAAAATAATAATAATAACGATAATAAAAAAATAATATAAAATAGAAACAAATATAATAAAAGAAAAGGATTTAGCAAAGCACTCTTGCTTTCTAAAACGGGCCATTATACACTATATTCGGCGTTTACCCTTCTACTACACTATATCGTTCGTGTGAACAGAGACAAGTTTCTACATACAGGCAGTGTTATTGTTGTTTTTGTTATTGTTGTTGCTATTTCTACATACAGGCAGTGTTATTGTTGTTTTTGTTATTGTTGTTGCTATTTCTACATACAGCAGTGTTGTTGTTTTTGTTATTGTATTTGCTATACATACAGGCAGTGTTTTGTTGTTTTGTTTGTTGTTGCTATTTCTACTACAGGCAGTGTTATTGTTGTTGCTATTTCTCTTCTTGGTCATCTTCATTTTCGGAATAGGAGACCCAGAGAGAAATAGGGAAAGAGGGAAGAGGATAAGGGAGTGAAGAAGATAGGGAGGGAGATTAAGGAGGACGAGGAAGGGGGTAGGAAGGGGGGAACAGGTGTAGGGCTTAAAAAAAAAGAGGGGAAGGAATCGATTTAAAGAAGATTTAGGAGTAAGAGAGGGGTAAAGGAACGGGAAAGAGAGAGGTGGAGGGAGAGGGAAAGTGGGAGGGGAGGAGAGAAGAGAGAAAGGGTGAAGGAAAGTGGGAGAGGAGGAAGAAGAGAGAAAGGAGAGGTAAAGTGAGGAGGAGAGGAGAGG
>NW_020872894.1:277824-287824 GCF_003789085.1 Penaeus vannamei
TTGTCCTATTTTTTGCCATCCCTGCCTCTGTTATAGCTGCAACGGTGGTTGTGTATATAGAAAATGGTTAACTGATGCAGCATCATGGACGATTTTCAAATTTATAGTATTTTGCCCAAAATATAAATAGCAACACGACAAAGATATTTGAAATGGTAAAGTTAGGTGAATGGGTGCTATCCACCTTTTTTTTCAATGATCTTTGTATCAAAAGTCTTCCCACTTTTTCCCCCGAAGTAAATTTGTCCAAATAAACCGATTATGGAAAAATACATATCATACTGTAAGGCTTTTATACGTGCAGCACAATACAACAAGGATACTAGCTTTCTCAAAAATATAGACAGCAATGGACAGTTATCACCTATTCCTGAAGAACGGGCAACATCCGTGTTAAGTCCGAATAAAAGCAATCGGATTGTCCAATACTAAGACGGACGTTGACGACAGAATCACGTAGCTTGATTACTGCAATCGAGTTAAAAGAGAGAGAGAGAGAGAGAGAGAGAGAGAGAGAGAGAGAGAGAGAGAGAGAGAGAGAGAGAGAGAGAGAGAGAGAGAGAGAGAGAGAGAGAAAGGTAATTTCACCAACAAAGCCTGACAACGTATTTACCGTCGCATGGCCTTGTGTCGCAAAGAAATACCGATGATTCAGGATTATAGGAGGAAAATGCTGAATAAAAATGTTGCAACGAAGAAAGAAACATTCGAGACAATGTAATGTAATGGTTATTTGATTTTTTTTTTTTTTTTTTTTTTTTATCAGTCGCTCCATAGAAGTGAAAACAAAATGTTAGTTACGGACATTCAGGGAATTATCCCAACACTGGTTTTCAAGCGAAGTAAATATTAAAGCCTTAGGGAATAGATAAATACTTGTGCAATAGGTAAATAGTTTTTTCCCCCCTGCAAATACGTATTATGTTCCTATGTATGCATGTATCTACCCACGTATAAAACAATATATGTATCTATGAATGTATACAATTACTTAAGCACATAACTGATGATTCATTTCGTCCTTAGAGAATTGTTTAACTACACTCCGAGTCATACTTGAACAGATTATTAATATCTAATGGTCCAATTGTAGCTTACTATTGTGGTCTAACATATTTCCTGCTAGAACAGTTTTAAAAAATAGCCGTTATGACCTCATTTTTTATCTGGTGCTAACTCTATCACAATACATCCTAATATACACATATGCCAAACCTTGAACTAACCTCACAAAAATATTTGCGCAGGAAAAATTCAAAGATACTATTTCTTAAACCCATTAAAACGAATAATTTGCTCACACTCAAACAGTTAAATTAGTATCGACACAAAATGTGGCTAAGATAACTAACTCAAGGCCTAGTAATCAAACCACTACAAACAGCAATAGTGGGAGTTATTAAGATGCTTATCTACTCTATAGAAATCTGTACAAAAGTAATGTAGCCTTGTTTAATTATTTCAACCGCCTGTCCTTTGGCTGGTAAGCATGATGCCATCAAAATGTTTATATATATATATATATATATATATATATATATATATATATATATATATATATATATATATATATAATATATGTGTGTGTGTGTGTGTGTGTGTGTGTGTGTGTGTGTGTGTGTGTGTGTGTGTGTGTGTTATCACGTCTACTGCATTTCGTGAATTAGAAGTATAAATAAATAAATACATAGCCAAAGAATTGGAGAGGGAAAATCCTTATAATAGATCAGCAGTTTTGCTTCTTATCTACACTCGAAGAAATGAAATGTTCATTAAGAAGTACATGCAACATCAACAATTTTACAAACTTATTGGAGATTTTGTTTGAATTATCGGGTGTTATATAACAATGCAGACATATATAACATACATATATATAATATGTTATATATAGTATGTTATATAACATACAGAGGCAAATGGTTAAAAAATATATATATAAAGAAGCAGGATTTACAAAAACAAGTACCTTCTATAACATCTGACTGCAAAGAAGGAATTTTAGACTTGAGAAAATGACCAAGAGGAAGAAGACTATTGTATTTCCAATTTCAGGAAAGAAATTGGACACCGGACTCTGGAGTACTGTAATTTGCCAAGTCTCTTCTATTCTTATCAGCTGACACGTCATATTTTCGTTTACAACCGGTTGATATTTCTAAAGCCTGCAGTATTCTTGAAATAGTTTTTTATCCAAATTTATCACCTAACTTTCTTTTATTGTATTACTGTTACTGGAATACCAACAAAATATGAGTAGTGAAACTATTTCGATTAAGCCAAAATATTTCGTAAAGGTAACCTCAAGACAAGGATATAATATTTTCATATAAACCGTAGGCCTATCATAAGAACTGGAATACCTCATAAGTCAATACTACAATCTTTGATAGTCCCTTCGACTGGCCAGGATGTCCTCAGTACTCATATTAATAAAGCCAGGAAGGAAAATAAGGATGTCCTCAGTACTCTTATTAATAAAGCCAGGAAGGATCATGGCTTTCCTGTTTGTACAAGTTGATCAGAAGTAATTGTGTAAGCTGTTTTAACTATCGTCTGGAGGTTACTATGCGTAAGGATTAAACTCAATAGTGTTAGCTCCATATGACGTTAAGTCGGCACAGGCCGGGAGAGACTCAACTCAGCATATCTGATGTATCCCAAAGAGGTTGATGAGTTCATTTTATTTACTGTAAAACTAAGTTTAATGTTTTAAATAGAAAGAAGGCACGTGTAAAGTATGCTAAGTTAATTCTTTTCATTTTTTCCAATAATGAATATGACATTTTAGAATTTATCTAGCTGTAAATACTTAATGTTTTCCTTTCTAATATTAAGTCACCGATTGTGCTCAAATATTGCTAGGTACTGTGACGAGAATACCAATCTCGTGTAGATAATTTAGACGACCATTCCCCAATATCAACTACATAATAGCCTATTAACACTACCGCAAAGTGCCTTTTGAAAGAAATACGAACTGTAAAAATTGTATATAGCACTAAAAACAAAAGATAGACGGGTTATAGAAATTAGGTCAAACTGCAGGACTGAAATCCCAGATATAATTTTTAAATCACTGATTCAACTCCCATATGCCTGTTGTTTACTCCATACGATATAATCTCATAATGTGGCATTGTCTTTGTTCACAAAAAAAAGTATACGACGTTTTGGTAGGCCTAAAGAACCAGAATTCCTTTGGTTCATCCCACAACTGCTTTTGCAGTTTCCCCAACATATCATACTCTTACAAAAGGATAGAAACACTTATCTAAAGTAAAATTACATTTGGTTGATTTTTTTTCCTTTTATTAAAACACAAGAAAATCATAATCACTCTTAGTTAACATTAAAAAAGGCTCCCACATACCACTCGTTTTCTTGGGAGATTGCATCTACAGAGAGCACCTTTTAAACAGTCGGTTTTAGCACCTAAATGTCATTTTATTATGCGAGATATACACACACGTAAAAAGATCTGACTAATATCAACACGAAATTTACAGATTCCGAGTCTTCTCCAGCCACTCTATTACTTATTACCTAGAAACGTTTGTTCACGATGCCAATTCTTAATCACTAAAGGCTATTCGATAATCATATTTTAATTTTCATTTTCTGGCATCGAATGTTTTTTTCTCTCTTTCAGGAATCATATTTTCCGTTTTCATATTCTGGCATCGATTTTTTTTTTCTCTTTTCAGGAATCATATTTTCGTTTCCATGTTTTTTCATCGAATTATTATTTTTCCAGGAATGGTTAGTTTTTGTGGGTCAGTTTGTTTCTTTATCATTGGTAATTTAAGTTCGATTAGAGTTTCACTGTAAAATAAATCACTATCTTAACCACATGACTGTTTCATTTTCACAAGCATTTCCTGTAGGAAGAGAGACTCTTATAGGCCGGTGGCCCCAAAAAAGACACTGTACAATATTTTTTTCATAATTCCATCTTGAATATAAGCTTATTGAAAAGTCCATAAGAACACTCCGAATACTGACAATATTTTATATTTAACAGAATCATCAGTACTATATACAGACACAATCGACTCAAAATAACATCAAGGAACGAATCATACACTAAATAAACTATCTGTCTTCAGGTAATGCCATAAAGAAAAAAATAGTCTCGAAATATCTTCTTGGAATTATCACAGACCACCCTCCAGAGGTGATCAAGGGTCCAGTACCAATAGATTGGAATGTTAAAAAAAATCTGTCTATCCACCCCGAGGATCAGGTCAAAGAGATCAAATACCCACAGCAGATTAGGGAAAAAACCCTTTCGAGTTCGTGGGTGTTGGGCGTGTAGGAGAACAGAGTGAAGTTCACGAGAGTGTTCAAAGGTCAAGGGATTTTGAAGTTCTCGAGAGTGTTCAGAGGTCAGAGTGAAGTTCACGCGAGTGTTTAGAGGTCAAGAAATTGAAGTTCTCGCGAATGTTCAGAGGTCAGAGTGAAGTTCACGCGAGTGTTTAGAGGTCAAGAAATTGAAATTCTCGCGAATGTTCAGAGGTCAAGAAATTGAAGTTCTCGCGAGTGTTCAGAGGCCATGGTATTTGAAGTTCCCGCGAGTGTTCAGAGGCCATGGTATTTGAAGTTCCCGCAGGAAGGGAAGCCAGGTGGAGACGGAGGGATGTCGGTCACTTCCCCGACCTTGAAAACCACTTCCATTCCGGCCGCAGAGTGGAAAATGAGGTGACAGTGCATTAACCAGTACCCTGTGGAGTTGGGAAAGAAACGTCAGATATTGTTATACTTTAGATGTTGGTCAAAGGGAAAGAATATTAGAATAGATTGGTATATTTACTTCATGGATATGTACCTGCAAATGATGGTATGTTTGCTCTGATTCATAAAGCAAGCGTTCGAAGCATACAGAATGACAAAGGTACAATGACAAAGCAAGATAAGACGTAATCAATACCTGGAAGATATTCAAACCTTCAAAGATAAAGAGTTGGGTGATTTTTTTTGCAAGCTCTACACCAGGGGGATCACAACCAAGAGATATTCTGGTCAAGTGGTTACGTAGTTCTTGCTTGCTTGTTTTAATAAACGCCTTTCATAATGCTTTACAAACCATGCATAAGTATTGACGCTCTCTACGATCTAACCGTCCATGATAAACTGTCCTTAACACCCAATCAAAGAGAGACATAGTCAACCATTGAAGAAATATAGACAAAAACGGATTTAGTATCAAATCGTTTCTCTCCAGACTCAATTTTCAGCCAGTAATTAACGAATCTGTGACCACAAGCCGACGTGCCTCCGTCTGCTTTCGCCGATCTGACCTCAACCGCGAGGCTAAAGTTACTTGAGGTCGCTGCCTATGTAAGGGAACTCCGTGAGGCTTTCAAAGGCTGTAGAGGCACTGGAAACTGCTTGTTGCGAGAGATGGTTGTTGGTTATAAGTATGTCTGGTGCTCGTAAACTAGGCGTGTGATCGATTTTTAACTAGTGTCTTGTGTTACGAGGGAAGTAATATGTCGCTGCAATGATTGTAAAACGGGTTGTTACTATGTTGTTTAATATTTTCCTTTCGCTAGTTTTTTTTTTCGCCATGACAGGGTTCCTACGTGTTATTTAAAACATTTTTTCTACGGTACAAATGTGTCCCTCGATGCTGAAATATGGTATGTAGTATAACAAAGAACCTATATTTTGAATGTGTGATGATGGAAACATTACATTTTTGTTTTCACATTATAAAAATCGTTACCCAGTATTTTATCCACACTTTCCTCTAAAATTGTCATCAATGCATCTGGCATATGCAATCTGATACGCGGATCTAGGACTACAGCAAGTGATCCAAAGATTTAATAATTTTTAAAAGAAATGTTCAGTAAAACGAGATGTTATTACCACATCCTGGAATAAATTTCTTACACTGAGAGGAGTTTCAGGTTCGCCATGATCTGTTCATATCGACTGTGACTGCACTGAAAGCTAAACTAATACATTACAATGAGAGTAAAACAAAATTAAAACCTGCATGGTCACTGAGGAAATCCGAGAATTTTCCTGGATAAATTCCTAAAGCGAGAGAGTGAGAGACAGACAGACATAATTAGCTAGAAAGAGACAGACAATGAAAGGGAGGAGAGGAGGAAAGAGACACAACTTTGCCTACATAATTCACAACGTTTTCATAAGCGTCTCACCTGGATTATCTGCAATGAATCGAACAACGGTATAGCCTCCATCAGGGATAGTAACTGTGTCCTTTCGCACTGGGTGGTAGAAGTTTCTCATTAACTGTCCTGACCTGTCCAAATTAATGACCTGTGGAAATAACACGTTTTTAGCCAGTAGATATATTAGATATTTTACACAGTAGAAATGACAGATATATATTTTAGCCAGTAGGTATATTAGATATTTTACCCAGTAGAAATAACAGATATATATTTTAGCCAGTAGGTATATTAGATATTTTAGCCAGTAGTACCCAGTAGAAATAACAGATAAATATTTTAGCCAGTAGATATATTAGATATTTTAACCAGTAGAAATAACAGATAAATATTTTAGCCAGTAGGTATATTAGATATTTTACCCAGTAGAAGTAACAGATAAATATTTTAGCCAGTAGGTATATTAGATATTTTAACCAGTAGAAATAACAGACGTATATTTTAGCCAGCAGAAATAACAGATATATTTTTTTAAACCAAGACATTTTCTTAAAGGAGATAATCCAGATATCTAAAAATGCTCTAAATCTAAATCTAAAAAAAAGGCATTTCACACTTGAGGCCTTACCTCGTCCCTCGTAATGGCTGCCCCAACCACGTCGTTAGGGCGGTCCATGCCAACCACCCAGAAGTGGTGTCCGTGTAAGTGAATGGGATGGTTCTCGTCACCGTGTTGGCCTGGAAGGAAAGTGTTATTTTAACGGTGCCATTAACCTGTACTCATTCGTAGGGATCCACGAGACGGCATTCTATGTGTGGAATGAAGATGCTTGTTTTGATATTGGGAAGGAATTTGAGGTGTAAAAAATAATTGGAAAAAGGAGATAAAACATAACCACAGTGAAAAAAAGGGGGGGGGATGCGTACACACGTTACAAAGTTTTTTTTTTTTTTACCTTGTGTCTAAACCCATGAACCAGATATTTTTTCCCCTTTTCAAGCTCTTAAGCCACGTAAAACCACGTATATAATAAATACAAGACCCAAAGACCCAATTCAACCAGAGCACAAAAAAGACAAACATATCTCTGAGGATATTCTCCGAATTCAAAATTATCTCCCGCGTCAACAACTAAGGACATTGCCGACGAATACATTGTGGAATCCAAATTTTAAAACATTAAAAACAAATCAAATTATGTTTCATATATCCAAGGAGACACCCGAAGAAGGCCGCTTTTACCTTCGTCTATGAACACCATCTCCACAGTGGCTCCCAAGGGCACGTGATACATATGAAGACACTCGCAGTAGTCGTCGTGGCAGCTTCGTCCGGGAATCGGATTTTCGAGCGAGCAAACACGGGTGTCGTAGCGGCCGCCACTCAGCAGCAGGGGCGTGGACGGTCCGACGAAGGAGAGGTTGTTAACTTGTGGCGTTGGGATCTGCTGGTCCTCGTCCGCTGAAGATGAAGAAGGGACGGTGTGGTGAGGTGGTGTTCCAGGAGTTTTGTATAGCGAGAGTAAGGTGTGTCACGGTTTTTTCTTCAAGGAGATTTGTATGGCGAAACAAGACTGTGTTTATGTATCAAATTATATATATATATAGTTTATATTTTATATATAGCTTTCTATATCGAAAGAAGAGTGTGATAATGTGTTCAATAATTATAAATATATATATATTGTGTGTTTGTGTGTGTGTGTGTGTGTGTGTGTGTGTGTGTGTGTGTGTGTGTGTGTGTGTGTGTGTGTGTGTGTGTGTGTGTGTGTGTGTGTGCCATGAGCTATATGTGACAAGAAGCAGTCACAAAGGTATTAGTGCAAGACCATGTTCTTGAATGTCTATCCACTTAATTCATCATCCGACGGAAATCTCAACTCTATCCCATCTACTTTCGGGAAGCAGTTAACATAAAGACCTTCACACATATTCACCTGATTCGAAATTGTAGAAGGCACGAGAGTAGAAATGAGCATTGTGGATCTGTCTCATCTCAAAGGCCAAATAGAACGTGAAGTTGGCTCTCGGCGTCCTCAGCACTTCGGGCATTGGCACCGGTGACCTCAGGCCAGCCACGCAGATCAGGTCATCGTAACATGCGCTGTTGATGCTGTTCACTTGCTGGAAAGAAGAAGGGGGATCTTAAGTTGAATGCTATCAATAAGTTCAATGACAATTTTTTATTTACTTATTTTCTGGCATAATCATGGAAACGTCTAGAAGAGATGTAGTAAAATCCATTTGAGCTGAATGTTGTCAAGAGGTCAGCAGATTTTCATTTTTCTCTTTCTTTTGCCCTTAGCATAAAACAGTCCAGTAAAGAAGTAATAAATCCAGTTATTTTTAAACTGGATAAGACGATTACACTCGACACTTAAGTAAAAAAGTCATCAAATCCAGTTCTTTAAGCAGACGAAAAGAAAGACATTCAAAGTAAAAAAAAAAGTAATGAAATCGTTCTTTAAGCAGACGAAAAGAAAGGCATTCATAGTAAAAAAAAAAAAAAAAAAAAGTAATATAATCCAGTTCTTTAAGCAAACAAAAAGAAAGACATTCAAAGTAAAAAAAAAAAAAAAAGTAATGAAATCCAATTCTGAACTTGGAAGAACACTTCGAATACGCAACACAACTTACAACGCCGGCTGGAGGAGCCTCTGTGTACACGGGCTTGGGGGGCATGTGGCGAAGCAGAACACTGTCCGGGATCTCCTGCTGTCCATCCTGCTGCTTCACGTACGCCGGGGTCTTGTAGAACTGTCCCACCTGCTCGTACTCGAACAGCGCAAACTGGTGGGCAGAGGACGGGGCGCAGTCTACGCCGCCCATGAAACTGATCCAGAAGGTTCCGACTTTGGTGTTTTCGGTTTTGACAATCACGTCCCATCTCTCGCCTGTTGAAGAGGAAATGAGATGTTATATAATGTTGTTTAGTTTTGTCCTTTGTATTATAATAGAAATTAATTTAGGGAATCTGACTAAAGATTATGCCATGAAATGAAATCCATCTCAGTAGATATACAGATGATATTAATAACTTAAGGTGCGTTTATTCTCAGAATAAACAAAAACTGGCAACTCAATTGTGGACATTGGAATACTCTGATTTGCCACTTCTATTTTTGTTTCTTTATCAACTGATACATAATATTTCCTCTTACATATATTTTGTAATTTCGATAGTTTTATACAATGCTTTATATTATCTTCATGGAAATCTGCCTTCGTCACCCCATTATTATTTTTCTTAAAGGAGATTGAACCAATCGGAGCACTCCAGAACCCAACATGAGTTGCCACATCTCCCTTTCCCAACAATGAACAGCGTAAAAACAAAACACAATCCTCCCCCAGAATAAATAAATAAAACGACAACTTCACGAAGACGATGAAACAAAAACACAAACACACCAGAAACGACCCTCACCTGAATAAACGACAACAGAGGAGGCATTCGTGGGCACAACGGGGTTACCATCTGTCGCGATAACGGTAAGTTGGTGCTCGTCGATGTGGACTGTGATGGGACAGTTGAGGATGCCCGTGTTGATGATGCGGAAACGGTACCTCGCTCCTGTGTTAAAAAGATGGAGATGGGATAGTTAGTGTGGATACAGGGGATTTTCGGCTGTTTTGAGTATTGATGGATTTATTTTTTTCTTATTTGTAAGTATTTTTTTAGTGTGTTTATTAACGTTTTGGTTATATTCTATCTTTTTTTTTTTTTTACTTTTTATTTTATGTCATGTATGAACATTCTGATTTTATCTTTTTTAGCAACATTTTGATCTGACTTTATCTATATACTATTTTTTATCAATTATTCAATAATAACTTCCACTGATCCATGGCGT
>NW_020872894.1:292824-305324 GCF_003789085.1 Penaeus vannamei
GAATAAATAGATTGATAAATAGGTGGGACACGCCCTGAGAAAGAGGAAATGGGCGAATGAATAAATAGATTGATAAAGAGGTGGGACACGCCCTGTGAAAGAGGAAATGGGCGAATTAGTGAATAAATAGATTGATAAAGAGGTGGGACACGCCCTGTGAAAGAGGAAATGGGCGAATTAGTGAATAAATAGATTGATAAATAGGTGGGACACGCCCTGAGGAAGAGGAAATGGGCGAATTAGTGAATAAATAGAATAAAGGTGGGACACGCCCTGAGGAATGGGCGAATCGGTGAATAAATAGATTTGATAAATAGGAAGCATAGACTGAATGAATAGATGGGAATAGATAGATGAAAAGGTGGGAATAGAGGAATGAATTGATGACAAACATGGAAGAGGAAATGGGCGAATTAGTGAATAAATAGACTGATAAATAGGTGGGGAAGCATAGACTGAATGAATTGATGGGAATAGATAAATAGGTGGGAATAAAAGAATAAAATGATGGGAAACGGTTTGAATAAATGGATTGGGAGGAAAAACACGCCCCGAGGAAAAAGAAATGGGCGAATTAGTGAATAAATTGATTGATGAATAGGTGGGGAAACATAGACTGAATGAATAGATGTGAATAGATGTATAAATAAATGGGAAACATGGATTGAATAAATACATTGGGAGCAAAAACACGCCTAGAGGAAGAGAAAATAGAGAGGAATCAAGAATAGACATGAAATGAGAAACGAACACGTCCCGAGGAATGAGGAATTGGCAAATTAGCTAATAAATAAATAACAAACATGCCTTAAGTAAAAGGAAATAGGGAAATTAGTGGATAAATAAACAAACAAACAGATTTAGAAATAAGTTTTGGAACATCTACTTAGTCTTTTCTTAATTGTTCCCAATTTTCTACAAATTCATGCGAACAATCGAATAAATATAAACAAATAGAGAAGAAACAAAGGATAACCGAAAGAGAAAAAAAAATATATGGAATATTTCTTGTACTTTTTTGGTAATATCGACTTCGATCAATATTTTTTTATAATCTTTTTATTCCATTATCCCGACACGCTTTTACGCCAGTCTGCTAACTTTGCCGTTTGTACGTGATCCCACTTGCACAATCTTCTCACCAACGTGTACATTCTTGATTACATGGTCATGCACGTGCGCATTTCAAGGTCGGAACGCAAGCAAAATCTTCTGAAATTCAATCAATTGCGTTTTTTCCTCGATTGTTAATGGCCATTCTATGAAGCACGTTAGCTGTCACGTAGAACCTGATTTTAATTATCTATAAATAATATTTTTTTCGGGGGGAAGGGCGTTAATTTATTCAATTTAATTAATTATTTTTATTTGTAAGGTTAATGATTCCTCAGGCTACAAAGTCACTTTTTTACGTGTATTTGTAACTTACTGTATATAATTGTTCAAAGAAGATACAGCATAGGTATTTACACGTTATAATAACTTTTTAAGAACGAAATTTAAGATCGTTATTTGGCTCAGTACAAGTATTTACACGTCACAATAACTTTTAAAGAACGAAATTTAAGATCGTTATTAATCATCTACATACGACAATTTGTAAGGGTCAAATTAGCATACTTGGCCTTGGAACAAAGTACCTACGAGTTGAAAGTAATTAGAATTTAGAGTTTGTTCTTACTGTATCGTTCAACGTATCATGCATATATTCATGTACAATTTGCAATGCAAACGGACCACATGCCAAAGTATAAGGCGTGGGCATCGAACTCAGTTACGTAACATCGCGTGAACAGCAGAACAAGTTAGCGAACTAGATTCACAGAAACAAAGAGAGAAAATGATAAAACAATAACGTCTTCATAACATATCAATAAACCTCAAGAAAAAATATTTTTTTTTATAGTTACGTAACATCGCGTGAACAGCAGAACAAGTTAGCGAACTAGATTCACAGAAACAAAGAGAGAAAATGATAAAACAATAACCATAACATATCAATAAACCTCAAGAAAATATCTAATTTTTTTGTTACTTTCTCTTTTTTTTATATTACCCGGACATGGCTTCATTAAAAAACGAAAACTTGAATACCATCATTATAAATACCTCCAAATTTCTTGTCTCTATCATTTATATACTCGCATAATATCCATATTTCTACAAGACACTTATCTTCCTATTTTAACTTTTTTTATTTATTTCTTTTTATTGTTTTTTTTTTCTTTTCCTTTTTTTTCTTTTTTTTTTGCTTTTTTTTTTACTTTTTTTTTTTTTGCTTTTCTTTTTCCTATTAATTACCTGGACATTTTTTCTTTTCCCTTTTTTACTTTTTTTTTCTTTTCCTTTTTTTCGCTTTTCCTTTTTTTTCCTTTCTTTCTTTTTCCTATTAATTACCTGGACATAGTCTGATAAGGATGGACCTCGAAGGTGAAGTGGCAGAGCCTCCTGTCCCCAGGAACGCATTTTCGGTAACAGTTCGAACCTGTTGGAGAGAAATGGTGTTTTTTTTTAATTAGTTTATCATTTTCATTTATATTATTTGTATATTTGGTTATTGTAGCTTGTGTTGGGAGGGGGGTGTGGGGTGTTGGTGTGTGGGGGTGTTGGTGTGTGGTGTTGGTGTGTGGGGTGTTGGTGTGTGGGGTGTGGGTGTGGGGGGGTGTTGGTGGTGGGGTGTTGGTGGTGGGGTGTTGGTGGTGTTGTGTTGGTGTGTGGTGTTGGTGTGGGGGTGTTGGTGTGTGTGTGTGTTGGTGTGTGGGGGGTGTTGGTGTGTGTGTGGTGTGTGTGTGTGTGTGTGTGTGTGTGTGTGTGTGTGTGTGGTGTGTGTGTGTGTGTGTGTGTGTGTGTGTGTGTGTGTGTGTGTGTGTGTGTGTGTATGTGTGTGTTGTGTGTGTACGTGTACGTGTGCGTGTACGTGTACGTTTGCATGTGTGTGCGTGTGGACGTGGATGCAGAGAAAGAAGGTTGCGGTGGAAGTGGATGCGGAAGAGAATGAGGAGGTAGAAGTGGATATAAAAGAGAACGTGGAAGTGGATGAGCATGTGGAGGTGGAGAAAGTTGCAACTGGAAATGCAAGGGGAGTAAAGAAGGAGGTGCAAGAGAGAGTGGAGGTGAAGTTGGTAAAAGGAGGACGAGGTGGAAAAGGTGAGGGTAGAGAAAAGACGACGTAAGGGAAGAGGAAGGAGAGGAAGACAAGAAAGAAGAAGAGGAGGAGGAAGACGAGGGATAATAAGAAAGGGAGGAGGAAGAAGAGGAAGACAGGAAAGAAAAGGAGGAGGAAGAAGAGGAAGACAGGAAAGGAGGAGGAAGACGAGAGAAAAGGAGAAGAAGGGGAAAAGGAAGACGACAAAGAAGAGGAAGAGGAGGAGGCGGAGAAGGAAGAAGAAGAGGAAATACGAGAAAAGGGAGGAAAGGGAGGAGGCAGAGAAGGAAGAAGAAGAGGAAGAGAAACAAGGAGAGGAAGGGGAGGAAGACGAGAAAGAAGAGAGGAGGGGGAGACAAATGAAAATAAGGAAAAGGAAGGGAAAGAAAATAAAGGAAAATAGAGAAGAAAATAGATTACGAAGAAGAGAAAAAGGGATAATAATAATAAAAGCACAGGAAGGGAAGGGAAGATGAAGAGGAAGATGTGGAATTGAAAAGAAAAAAATGAAAAGAGAAAGAGGAAAAAAAAAAAGATGAAAAGAGGAACAAGATACAAAAATGAAGAGGAAGTGGAGGAAAAAAAGAAAAGAGGAAGAGGTTAACAATAAAAAAGAGATATAAAGAGGAAGAAAAAAATATGAAAAGAAGAAAAAAAGGATGGAAACACGAAGAAAAAAAAAGGAAGACGATTCAAAATATATTTATAAAAAGAGAAAAGTCGAAAGAAAGGAGGAAGAAGAATAAAATAACTAAAGGAAAGGTATGGAAAGAGTAAAATTAAGACACAAGCAGCGCTTTGTAAACACCTAAGATTTTTTTTTTTCTTTTCGCCGGGTTAAGCACAAGAGATGAATGGATTAATGTGACATTAAGACGAAAAAAGGTGAAAAAAATATCTAAGACAAAATCTCAAGAAAACAGGCGGGAAAAATTTGTCCCGAAAGATAACATAATAATATAATTAGGTTATATCATGTGTGACATTAAATACCACAAAAAAATACGATTTTGAATCACTAACAACAGAGACACTTAGAAAAAAATCTAATTTCCAAAGGGCTGTAATTCCCTAAGGGCTAAAGCGAAAACCGTTAAAACCACAGAATCCAAGAAGTCAGGAAGTGGATTCTCACTGTCATGCACACCCGCTGGCGAAAAAAAAATATACTCACCTGCTGTAGGAGGTTCCTGTGCGGTTATGACAGAAGTGAGAGTCGCTATGGCCGCTGCTAGGACAAGAGCCACCATGGTTGCGGCACAGACAGCACTACACTGACACGCCACCGCCATCACGCCCTTTATATACCCGCCACGTCGCTACCCCGTTCAGGCTCCTCCCATCTGAGGGACCATGAATGCAAAATTGTCAACAACAATGATTACAATAAATACGATTAATGATGATATAGGTATAAGGGACTTACCTAACTCTGTTTTACCTGTATGTGATGTGTAAAATATTTTTTTGGGTGTTTGAATTCGTTATTTCAGATGGATGTTTATGAGAAACGTGATTAAGGAAAAAAAATATATATTGCAAGTTGGTGAACATGGGCAAGTCATGGCCAAGGGTCAGAGGACAGGCTGGGATTTCCAAATTTTCTCGAGTTTACATCTGCCCCATTTTATGTCAGAGAGAGAGGATAGAGATAGAGAGAGGAGAGAGGGAGAGAGAGAGAGAGAGGGAGAGAGGAGAGAGAGAGAGAGAGAGAGAGAGAGAGAGAGAGAGAGAGGAGAGAGAGGAGAAGAGAGAGAGAGGAGAGAGAGAGAGAGGAGAGAGAGAAAGAGAGAGAGAGAGAGAGAGGGAAGAAGAGAGAGAGAGAGGAGGGAGGAGAGAGAGAGAGAGAGAGAGGAGAGAGAGAAAGAGAGAAGGAGGGAGGAGGAGGAGGGAGAGAGAGAGAGGAGAGAGAGGAAGAGAGAGAGAGAGAGGAGAGAGAGAAGAGGAGAGAGAGAGAGAGAGGAGAGGAAGAGGAGAGAGGGAGGGAGGGAGAGAGAGAGAGGGGGGGATGAGGGAGGATGAGAGAGAGAGAGAATGTAATATTTAAATTATAAAGCATTAATTTATATATTAATTTCCTTTATATTATTTGAAGGAAAATGTGAATGTCTAGAAAGGGATGGTTCGAACAGCATACAACAATGAAATAAAATGTAGTTTGGATAAGGGTCCAGCCGATACATAAACTACATTTGTTTATGTATCAGTTGATGTATCCAATGAAGTGATCATGAAACTATGCCAACCATAAACTATAGAATATTTGGCCAGACTATATTACACACTTTCAACATCCACAATTCCCAAACTCTTACACCATACATTTTCACAGGACTCAGTACAGTGACTTCTCATTGCTTACTTATTGCAAGGTTAAGCTAACGTAATACAGTGATAATACAGCATTACAACCAACACTGTACGTGACTTTCGGAGATGCTTTGCCCTTTGTTCCGGTTTAAGATATCTATTAAGTTATTTAAGTTATTCTTTCTTTCTTTTCTTCGTCATCGTCCTTGGTAAAGATGTTCAGGATCTTTGGTATACCTAAGTAAGTCGACGTTTTGTGTTTTATTGTTTGATGGCTTGTTAGTGATGTGCAAGGATATGTTTGTATATGAATGAGTGATATTTACTTCCATTATCAATATTTACTTCTTTATATTATTAATATTCAATTATTAATATTTACTTCCATTAGTGCTATACGTGCATATATACATGCATGTGTACTTCATGTGTACACACACTCACTTGACACACATCACTCATCACTCACACACACACACACATACAAACATTCACTCACCCACTCACTCGCTCTCTCTCTCTCACACACAGCATTTGCCTACTCATGTGCATACATACGAACTTGCATACATACAAAATATATACAAGCAGACAGAAATCCCTCAGTGCTTTTGTTGGCGAGCAAGCAGTCTCACTGAGTCATGGCCCGGGACACTGGATCAACTTATGGAATATGGTGTTTTAAAGTTCAGTAAATGTAAGATAGTGCATGATATGGTGCACTTGTACGCGATTACGGTGCAGAGACAGCGGGAGTAGAAAATATGAACCCGGAAAATTAAAATTCAGTGCATTTTATAACAACGGTGCTGAGATGGTGAAAGTAAAAAGTGTGGTGAATGCTGAAGTTTAATTTAGTGAAGGGATATTAAGAATGCACATGCAGACGAGGTGAAAAAAAAACATGATGATTTGCAATGTCTACTAAATCTGCCCATCCTCCAAAATGTGAAGACAGGCATGTTAGACAGGAAAGCCAGGCATGTTAAATTCAGAGAATCCAGTACCTTCAGTTTTACCGAGAAGTTCGGGGGAAAAAGCCCGATAACACCATGCCAAAAGCACAATTACCCATACCATAAAGTGTTGAAGGTATGGTGTAACATTCCATATTCTCCCCATCACGCAAAAAAATTAAAATATTAACGGATCTCTTTATTGGTTCTACTCGATATAATTCTACGTTTTGGATCATTTGTATATCAAAACATTAACAAGATCTTTCTCTTCACAGTACCCAGTTTCCCTTCAGTAGCATAACGCCTTCGCTATCGTACTCAATAACTCGAGTAAATGTCAAAACACCTGGGCATGAGAAAAGACTCTCGAGGTACCAGTTTGTTCAAGGTGAAGGGTAAGACAAGTGTTATAAATGTTTTTTCTTTTTTACTTCAAAACTTCTGAAGTTAAAAAAGGAAATACTTTGATGGCGTGAGTTCTGAGACGAGAATTTTTTTTTCTTATTAATATTGTGTTATCTTTGAAGTATAAATATTCGTGGGAGATTTGCATAACTGTAAAAAGAAAGGTGTTGGAAATCAAAATATTTCGACAGTGTGAGATCAGAATTAACGTGAAATTCCTTTACATTATTTCGGAGACAAAACAATATCGAAGTTGCAAGAAAAAAAACTAAAATGAGTTTTCCAATAATTAATCCTTTACGTTATTGATAGTTTTTTTTTTCATGGTACATATTAGACTTAAAGTTTAAGGAAGTATCAGTGTGGTGCAATTTGACATCTTTTTCCAACAATACCAGAATGTGCAGCATGATCTTCACATTATATAAACCAAAAATACAATAAAATACCCAAACGAAAGTGCCATATAGCGAACGTATACAGATTACCTTACGAAGATTATAGAATAACGAATATATGATTAGGCATAAGACAGAAAGCCGGAAAGAATGATATACGTTTTGCAGCATCACTGTGAGCTCGACAGAAACTTGTTTGTGAAATAAGTCAACCGCCAAGACAGAGAAATTGGAGGCTCGTTACATTTATATAAATTTTGCTATGATAAGTAATGATTTACGATAATGATAACAACTCCAATAATAATAATTAGTATCATTATTATTATAGCAATAATAATAATAATAATAATAATAATAATAATAATAATGAGAGTAATAATAATAATAATAGTAATAATAATAATAATAATAATAATAATAATAATAATAGCAATAACAATAACATTAACAATATCATTATAACAATTATAAAGATAATAATAATGAAACAACAAAAACAACAACAATAATAAAAACAGCAAAAATACTAATGATAATGATAATAATAACAACAACAAAACAATAATAATGATAATGGTAACAACAGCAACAATAATAATAGTAATGATAATAATGATAACAACAATGACAGTAACAATTATAGTAACAACAACAACAATAGTAATGATAATAATAATAATAATAACAATAATGATAATAATGATAATGTTAATAATAATGATAATAACAATAACATTAATAATAATGATAATAGTAATAACAACAACAACAATAACAATAATGATAAAAACTACTTTATTGAATTTTGAATTCTGCGGCTAGCAACAATTATATAAATTCTACTACAATATCTTTTCCTAGTATGATTAATCACGATTATTCTTTTTAAGTAATCAAGTAATTTAATTTAATTTAATTTAAGTAATTTATAATCAAGTAACAAGGGCGAAAGAGATGGAAAGTTTTTAATAACAAGTCTATTCGTACACTTTCAAGAGTGACTTTGTTAGTAATGACTAGTTATATATTTTTTTATGATTCTCTTTATTGCAATTCCCGTTTTAACTGCTTCACGTTTGTCCTTTCGGAATGTGTGTGTGTGTGTGTTTGTGTGTTGTGTGTGTGTGTGTGTGTGTGTGTGTGTGTGTGTGTTGTGTGTGTGTGTGTGTGTGTGTGTGTGTGTGTGTGTGTGTGTGTGTGTGTGTGTGTGTGTGTGTGTGTGTGTGTGTGTGTGTGTGTGTGTGTGTGTGTGTGAGCGTGTGTGTGTGCTGTGTAATGTGTGTGTGTGTGGTGCAACGCATAACAACAATGATACTGCTACTACTACTAATAATAACAGCAACGATAATAATGACAAATAATAGATAATAACAACAATTACAAATAATAATCATCCTAACAACAATAACAATAATAACAATAATACAATAATAGTAATAATAACAACAATAACAAAAATATTAAACCTATAAGTGAAACACAAAAATCGTGACGCTTTCCTTAACCTTAAGTGAAATAAATGTGTGGAATATTTGGGCACAAAAGATGACGAGCAAAATGAAAGGTCACGAGATATGTGTGTGTGTGATCGATATATTGTGAAACAGCGAAAGAAATTATTGGAATCATTTCATACTGCAACGTTGGGGAAGTTAGGTTAGGATCAGCTGTTTTTTTCTCTTTTCGTTTTCTTTTTTTTTTCTAAGTGGTGCTGTTTCTTTTCTTTGTCTCTATCCGTTTGTTTGTGTGTCTTTATCCTCGGTTTCTATCTCTGTTTCGGTCCTCTTTCTTCTTCTCTCTCTCTCTCTCTCTCTCTCTCTCTCTCTCTCTCCTCTCTCTCTCTCTCTCTCTCTCTCTCTCTCTCTCTCTCATCTCTCATCTCCATTCTCCATCTCCATCTCCATCTCCATCCATCTCCATCTCCATCTCATCATCTCCATCTCCATCTCATCTCCATCTTCCTCTCTCCTCTCCCTCTCTCTCTCTCTCTCTCGAAAATTGCATGAGCATTTGTATTTCGTGGAAAGGTTAGCATTGTATATTATTTTTGGAGTCTGTCTACTTAGTCATATATTCATTAATTTATAATTATTAACATATTTGTCCTTTTTTATTATATTCGTTCAATGATGCACAAAATATATATTTTTTTTCATTACGCCCTCCATTTATTTTTGCCAAGGTGACCTTCGATAATTGTAAAGATTTTGAGGACACGGAACAAGCATGATTTTTTTTTTTTCATTTTTCCATCATTCTTGCCTGAAAATATCCTTTGCTTTTCGTATAATTCCGGAAAGAAATACAAAATTGCGCGTATTCGAATTTGCTGGTAAAGTCACGTGTTGCGAAAGAAAATGGCGAAAGAAAACGGAAAAGAAGCGGCCATGACTGTCATTTTGTTTGTTTTGTTTGTGTGTGGTTATTATTTTGTTGTTTAATTTTTGTTCTTGTAGTTTTTATTTTGAAGTTGTCTGTTTACTTCGTTGTTCTTGTTTTGTTGTTTGAGTTTTATTTTTGTTCTTGTAGATGTTTTGAAGTTATTTGTTTGTTCTGTTGCTGTTTTATTATTTATGTTGTTTATCTTGTATAATTTGTTGCTTTGTTATTGTAGATGCTGTTTATGTTTGTATGTCTAGTATAGTATCTCCAGCAGATACTGATTTCGATTAAAAAAAAAGAAAAAGAAAAATATGTTTTGTCATCATAACACTTTTTCTTCTATATATGCACTACCAAGGTGACGAGTCCTACGGCTGACCCAGTGAATATTCAAATCTAATGATGCGTTTTTACACAAAAATATAGGTATATCTAAATATCTGCGAGATCGATGGACATTTATTTGCCACTTTATATGATAAATATGCATTCATTTGTGAGAATATTCACTGGGTCTGCCACTTCTTAACAAAGTGGTCAGTAGTTATCACTGTTCGATGAAAATACCTCCCTCACTCCCTCTATTTTACTCTCTCCCTCTCCACTTCCTCTCTCTCCCTCCCGCTCCCTTTCTCTCCCTCCTTCCATCCATCCATCCCCTTTCCTCCCTCCTTCCTTCCCTCTCCCTCCCTCCCTCTCCCTCCCTCCTTCCTTTCTTCTCCCTCCATCCATCCATCCCCTTCCCTCCCTCTTTCCTTCCCTCTCACTCCCTCCCTCCTTCCTCTCCCTCTCCTCTTTCCTGCCTCCCTTCTTCACTCTCAACCTCCCTCTCCCTCCCTCCCTGCCTCATTTACTCTCCCTCTCCCTCTTCCCTCTCCTCTTCTCCCTCCCTCCTTCTTTCTCTCCCTCTCTCTCGCTCCCTTCTTCACTCTCTCCCTCTCCCTCTCATCTCTACCCCCGGGAGATCACGAGGAGAGTACCCGAACCGGGAATCCCAAGCGCAGTTCAACCATTCGGGTATCACAATGGGTATCCTTGGTCGTTTCAATGGCAATGGTGCAGTTGGTGCATCTTTGTGCACTGGGGGTGAATAATATATAATTTTGACGTGGCGTTGAACTAAGGTGTTCAGTACGTAGAATATATATGTTGGGAGGAACGTGCATCGTCAATGTAAATAAACATGCGAATATAAAGATTAAAATAAAAAGAGATAATCCAAGGACACTATAATTACAAATATATACTTAAACATTATTTCTTAAGGGTGCCATAAATACACTTTTAAACTTATCTCTTCGTTAAATCTTACCAACTGCCTTATCTTTCGCGAGGAAAGATTCCGGAAATTCACTGAGAAAATATAAATAGATGAATCACCATCTATCTATCGCAAACACCGACACTACACGATTTGAACTGGCTACAGAAACGAGCAGATTGGTATGGTGATGATATGGTGCCAAAATCAAGGCGTCAGTTGGGGCACTGTAGGAGAGGTTCTTCTAATGATATCACACGACTTATAAGGGAAAGGGAAGAGAACCGGTTTTGTGCAAGGCCAGAGGGGGGGGGAGTGTGTGAAACTCTGTGTGTGAGGGGAAAGGTGTTTGTCTCTGAGCCGGGAAGAGAAAGAGAGAGAGGGGAGGGAGGGAAGGAGGAAGAATAGAGGAGAGAGGAGAGACAAAGACAGACAAAGACAAAATAAGGGAGGGAGAGAGACAGAGACAATCACAGAGAACAAATAAGAAAAAAAGAAGGATAAAGCAACAAAAATAGAAAAGAATAATAATAAAAAAACGAAAAAAGAAAGAGAAAGAGTAAAACCCCGATTCTACTCTGTATCATCAACAACCATTTCCATGCGAGTCGCACAAGGGTATTCCCCAGCCTGGGTATTGCCGAGCGCAAAGGAGAGCGGGGTATCTGCCTGATACATAACCAGGAGACAGAGGGGTCACAGGGTAGGGAGAGGGGGAGAGAGGGTCAGAGGACAGGGAGAGGGGAGAGAGGGGGCCGGGAGTAGAAGAGAGGGAGAGAGGGGGACGGGATACAGGGGAGGAGAGAGGGGACGGGGATAGAGTGGAGGGAGAGAGGACCGGGGTAGAGGAGAGGAGACAGAGGGCAGGGAGAGGGAAGAGAGGGGTCAGAGGACAGAGAGAGGGGACCAGGGGTAGAGGGGAAGGGAGAGAACGGAGGGCGGAGTGCAGATGAGAGGGTGAATGGACGGAGGGAGGCGGGCAGATGAGAGGGAGAGGGGAAGAAGGGGTATGGATGGAGGAGGGGAGAGGGAGAGTGGAGAGAAGGGGGGTGGAGGCGGGGGAGAGAAACAGGAGGGAGGAGGGAGAGAAGGGGACGGAGGGATGAGGGCAGAGGGGAAGGAGGGAACAGAGGGCAGGAAGAGGGGAGGGGAAGGAGGCGGGAGTGGAAGGACAGAGTGCGGAGTTTCTCACAGATAGGTCATGGATGACACGTAACCATTCCGACACATGTTGCACCCCGGCTCTCGTCCCAGCGCCGACACCCCCCACCCCCACCCCCACCCCCTCCTTCTTTCACGGAGTTCCCCTCTCTCTCTTATCTATCTATCTCTATCTTTCTCTCTCTCTCTCTCTCTCTCTCTCTCTCTCTCTCTCCTCTCTCTTCTCTCTCTCTCTCTCTCTCTCTCTCTCTCTCTCTCTCTCTCTCTCTCTCTCTCTCTCTCTTTCTCTCTCTCTTCTCTCTTCTCTCTCTCTCTCTCTCTCTCTCTCTCTCTCTCTCTCTCTCTCTCTCTCTCTCTTCTCTCTCTCTCTCTCTCTCTCTTCTCTCTCTTTCCTCTCTCTCTCTCTCTCTCTCTCTCTCTCTCTCTCTCTCTCTCTCTCTCTCTCTCTCTCTCTCTCTCTCTCCTCTCTCTCTTCT
>NW_020872894.1:309965-314965 GCF_003789085.1 Penaeus vannamei
TATATATATATATATATATATATATATATATATATATATATATATATAACATACACACACACACACACACACACACACACACACACACACACACACATATATTATATATATATATATATATATATATATATATATATATATATATAATATATATATATATATATATATATATATATATATATATATATATATATATATATATTATATATATATATATATATATATATATATATATATATATATATATATATATATATATATATATATGTATGTATGTATGTATGTATATACATGCACATATAATTTGCAAATGCGCATATATACGTGTATGTATGTGTGTATGAATGTATGTATATATATACTGTACATATATATATATATATATATATATATATATATATATATATATATATATATATATATATATATATATATATATATATATATATATATATATATATATATATATATATATATATATATATATATATATATATATATATATATATATATATATATATATATATACACACACATCTATGTGTGTGTGTGTATACATACACATACACACACACACACAGTTTCCTTACTTTGAGTTCCAAGACAGGGAGCTGCACACCTGATCCCCAGGACCTCATCAATGCTCTTATAAGCCGCTGCTCTGCCTCCTCAAGGCACCCTGTCCTCCTCAAGGCAAAAGGGACATACGGACGTGACCTTGTCCGAAGGCTGAAATTCCCGAAAAGGGATGAAATCTTTGTTCTGGGATTCCTCGCGGATGCCAAAGCAACGGGACGGCCGCCAGCAGATTTGTTTTGTTTCAAGATCAGCTGTTTGTTTAATCCAGGAGCTCGATGACGAAGTCGAAGCCAAGGCCTTGCAACGGGTCGGGAACGGACGTCTCTGATTGGTTTGCACACATGATTAGCATTATCCTTCAAGGTTCGGTCGATGGGTTAGGCGTCATCCCAAGCAGGATAAAGGTCAGGGGTCAAGATTTCAAAGGGGAGCAGAAGGAGTAGGGGCGCAAAGGGAACATATAAGCCCTTCGGTCCTCAAGATTCGGCAGTCCAGGAGCTCACGAAGACCACGGTAAGAAGCCTGGGAAATCTGAGACCCATTGCCACGTGTCAGCTGTGGCGTTGGAGTCATCTGCCTTTGTTTTGTTATACATTTTGCTTTTCAGTCAATTCCGCTCGCGCGCTGATGTGCGTGATTTGATTAACATCGAAATTCAATTTACATCATCTAAGAAAAAATGCTGAGCTAACATGTAAAACGACAGGCATCGGGAAGTTTCATCTTCATAACTGCTTTTACGTTCGACGATGACATAATGACATTATATCAGTATTATAGTAATTGAAAAGTACTGAAATAGATGATAATAATGATGGTGATGATGAGAACAGTAGCAGTTATGGTACAATAGTAACAATTATAGCAGTTATAGTAGTGGTAGCAGTAATAATAATAATAATAATAATAAGTAGTAATGATGATAAGAACAATAATAGCAGTAATAATTAGATATAATGAAAATACTATTGACTAAATTCTTGATAAATTAATTGATTAATAACAATAAATGCTTCCCGAAAAGGCCAAGCTCCTCAGGGTCCTTCTCCCTCGACGCTCCCTTCAGATGCGGTTCCTCGCCCTCGTCCTCCTCCTGGCTCTCGCCGTCGCCTTCGTCGGCGCCAAGTCCTTGGCCTGCTGTGGCGGCGGAGGTCACCACGGCGGTCACGGGGAGGAGGCAACGGAGGTCACCATGGAGGTCATGGCGGTGGAGGCTTCGGCGGAGGCTTCGGAGGCGGTGGAGGACTGGGAGGTGAGTACTCCGAGGGAGATGGCGTGTGGAAGACTCCCTGACGGCCCGCTTCATCCGGCGGAAGCACTCCCTCCTTTCTCCTCCTCATAGCGGTTCCTCTGGCGCTGGCCTGCAGCCTTCTTCTCTGGCTTGCATTTGCAATATTTTTGCAATCATCGGCATTGGTTATGATTGACATGTATGGAGTGGAATTTCCTTCTACGTGTTAGTTTACCTGATTTATATATATATATATATATATATATATATATATATATATATATATATATATATATATATATATATATATATATATATATATATATATATATATATATATATATATATATATATATATATATATATATATATATATATATATATATATATATATATATATATATATATATATGTGTGTGTGTGTGTGTGTGTGTGTGTGTGTGTGTGTGTGTGTGTGTGTGTGTGTGTGTGTGTGTGTGTACTCGCACGTCTTTGTTTGATTTGATTATTGTGTCCGTTAGAGAGAGGAAAAAGTCTTGCATAACCCGCAAAGACCACATGCAGACTGCACGCTGAAAATCATATTTATTATTATTTTTTTCCCCAAAACGCATTATTATATAAAGGGAAAAAACTATCTAACGAACTAAAATGAAAACATCTAATGAAACACTAAAATACACATTTGTAATAATGAAAAAATATATATTCGCAGAAATTCTCATCTTCACGCTGCATTGTTGAAAATATTTTACATTTTACGAGAAATTGACATTTTTTTCAGGCGGAGGAGGCTTTGGCGGAGGCTTCGGAGGCTGTGAGTAGAGTAGGAAACCATTAGTTGTAATCATTACGGTTGTTATTATCAATATAATCAATTATGCCATTATGGTTGATAGTGATATTATTATCTATTCTTGCTGTTGTTGTTATTCCTAGTAATGGAATGTCACTTTTGTTTATGTTTTCTCTGTTCGTTAATCCATGATCACAGCTCGTTTTTTTCAGGAAACTTCAGAGGAAACAGTGACGAGGAACACGTGACCAACATGTCGTGCTTGCAGTGGTTTTCCTGAATTTTCCCTCTAATGGTCTTTCTCCGATATATATATATATATATATATATATATATATATATATATATATATATATATATATAGCAAATAAATCAAATAAACATGTGTTTTTTAATCTTATTTCATATTGCACCATGAAAGTGGAATTTGGAATTAAATTAATCCGAACAACGGTTGATCAACAATTGGGGAAGATGCACGTCAACAATGCACTCGTTGCCAGATGTACGGAAATAAAGTAATAATTGCCACAAGCACCACAATAATTCAGATGATTTTCTTAAAAAATGAACACCATTTTTCGTGAATTACATTGTGCTATTAACAACGTCGCCACGTCGCGACAGGAGCCCCGCCCAGTACGAGAGGAACGGTGGGGTGGGGGGCGAGTGGTGGTTCGGTGACCCCCTCCATTATCCCCCCCCCCACATCACGACCGCCCCGCCGGGGCAGTCCCCTAGCGTCCGCCAGGCTCCCGCTCCTGCCGGACGGATGGAAGGCCCTGTCTCTGGTCGTGTTGGTGCGGGCCTGCGCCGCCAACTATAGGGAGAGGCGGTTGGGTGCGGGGCCGCGGGTGGCGGGGCGGG
The DNA here is from genome assembly GCF_003789085.1 of Penaeus vannamei. Lineage (NCBI taxonomy): Eukaryota > Metazoa > Arthropoda > Malacostraca > Decapoda > Penaeidae > Penaeus > Penaeus vannamei. The sequence goes on from NW_020872894.1 coordinate 313,439, forward strand.
CTGCCGGGCGGGGCTGGGAGCGCGGGCCGCCGGAGCCGAGCGCCGCCCTTGGCCTGCTGTGTGGGCGGCGGCGGCGGCCGCGCGTCTCCACTCGGTCCGTTCCCCCGTGCCGCCGCCTGGCCTGAGCGGGCGGGCGGCGCGGCGGCCTGCCCAGCGAGGCCGTTCAGCCTAGGGGGGTGGAGAGGAGATTGTGGGCCTGGGGGCTGCGGTGGCGGCGGCGCCTCCTGGGTTGGCCTGCCAGCCACGTCTTCCTTGGCTGGCCAGGGGACGGCTTTTCCCTACCCTTTGGCCCCCCGCGCCCTCTCGGGCCGAGGGCGGCGGGCCCTGGCCTGAGATTACGCCCCTTGGCGCCAGAGGGCCGATGGGGGTAAGCCCGAGCCAACCCCTGTTCTAAGGAAGACGAGGGCAGGCCAGGCCAGGGCCGCCGCCCTCGGCCCGAGAGGGCGCGGGGGGCCAAAGGGGTAGGGAAAAGCCGTCCCCTGGCCAGCCAAGGAAGACGTGGCTGGCAGGCCAACCCAGGAGGCGCCGCCGCCACCGCAGCCCCCAGGCCCAATCTCCTCTCCACCCCCCTAGGCTGAACGGCTCGCTGGGCAGGCCGCCGCGCGCCGCCCCGCTCAGGCCAGGCGGCGGCACGGGGGAACGGACCGAGTGGGAGACGCGCGGCCGCCGCCGCCGCCACACAGCAGGCCAAGGGCGGCGCTCGGCTCCGGCGGCCCGCGCTCCCAGCCCGCCCGGCAGCCCGCCCCGCCACCCGCGGCCCCGCACCCAACCGCCTCTCCCTATAGTTGGCGGCGCAGGCCCGCAACCAACACGACCAGAGACAGGGCCTTCCATCCGTCCGGCAGGAGCGGGAGCCTGGCGGACGCTAGGGGGACTGCCCCCCGGCGGGGCGGGTGATTGGGGGGGGGGGATAATGGAGGGGGTCACCGAACCACCACTCGCCCCCACCCCACGTTCCTCTCGTACTGGGCGGGCTCCTGTCGCGACGTGGCGACGTTGTTAATAGCACAATGTAATTCACGAAAAATGGTGTTCATTTTTTAAGAAAATCATCTGAATTATTGTGGTGCTTGTGGCAATTATTACTTTATTTCCGTACATCTGGCAACGAGTGCATTGTTGACGTGCATCTTCCCCAATTGTTGATCAACCGTTGTTCGGATTAATTTAATTCCAAATTCCACTTTCATGGTGCAATATGAAATAAGATTAAAAACACATGAGTTTATTTGATTTATTTGAAGTGATATATATATATATATATATATATATATATAATATATATATATATATATATATAGGAGAAAGACCATTAGAGGGAAAATTCAGGAAAACCACTGCAAGCACGACATGTTGGTCACGTGTTCCTCGTCACTGTTTCCTCTGAAGTTTCCTGAAAAAAAAGAGCTGTGATCATGGATTAACGACAACAGAGAAAACATAAACAAAAGTGACATTCCATTACTAGGAATAACAACAGCAAGAATAGATAATAATATCACTATCAACCATAATGGCATAATTGAT
>NW_020872894.1:317465-324965 GCF_003789085.1 Penaeus vannamei
TATATATATATATATATATATATATATATATATATATATATATATATATATATATATATATATATATATATATATATATATATATATATGTCTTAAAAATATGCATCAATGAGGCCTGAACCCCGGTGCTCCCCAACGGCGTGTAGTGATCTGCTACACTGTACACCCAGATCACTCCAGGAGGTAATACAATCATTGAAATATCCTTTCTCACCTCCGACATCTCCCACAGGCAAATAAAATAAAAACTGAGGAACTCAAGGTGGCAACATTGTACCTGGTGCGACCCGCGAGGTGGCGTTAAAATGCCCTGCAATTCCCAGGTGGTTTGTGGGGTTGCTTTGAGAACCACGCCCATTTGACCAATGGCATGGACCTTATTGCGTGGCTCCTTCTCCGAGAACAGAAAGCAACCGCAGGCCTAAAGAAAAGGGCGTTTATCTCGCGGAGTGAGGAGGATGCCGCGCACTCGCCACTATTGCCATTCCGCTGCCCAATATTTTTTTTTTTTTTTTTTTTTTTACCAAATAAATTATTTTCTTATGTTGTTGTTATTGTATTATGTGTATACCCGAAGATGATTCTTTCATTTTTGTTTTAAGATTTATATTATACATTTTTTTTAAAGAGCAAGAGGTCAACATGGTTCTTACAAATACCTATTAAATCTTAATTATTTTACTTTTTTCTTAACATTTTATTCAAGTGGTCTATTAATTACTCCAAGTGATTTTAACATTGGTTCTTTTTATACAATTATTTTAATTACTTTTTATGGATTATCATTTGAATTTATTTTACTATTTTCATTTAGATTTATATTTTCACACCAGTTTTAAGATTTGTTTTATCAATTTTAATCAAAAGAGAACCAACTTCTCACATTGTTTCCCGCCCAATTAACAAGGGAAGTGCAGACAAGGTCAGGGGGATTCTTGCCGGTGGTCTGCTAGCAGAAAGACGGTCTGTGGAACCCCGGAATGGGCTTCCACCTGTCTTAAGAGCAGCTAAGTGGTCGTGAGGATATTTTAAACATAAGGTGGTAAGACTAATTGGCCAGACTATTTATTCGACCAAGTGACCTCGTGATTAGTGCATTTTTTAAATTATCATCTTCGGGCTTTTATTGTGTGTTTTACTGTGTTCGTGTTTTATGTTCATATTTTAAATGTATTAAGCGTTTTCTGTTTTATCGTTTGTTTTATTGTTCTAGTTCGTTTTACCGATTTATTTTAATGTTTTAAGTTCATTTTGCTATCGTTCCTTTTATTGTATTGTGTTTTACCTCATTTTATGATTGATTTTAATACCATTTTTTCGTTTTATGTTTGTTCTGTTTTATTTGTTTTATTGTTTTATCAGTTATTAAATAACTATTTAAGTATGTTTCGTTTTATCAACGCCCGAACTTGATTGTTGGAAAAGGATACTAAGAAGGGTAGTAGCAGCCCATTTCCCTCTAGTGATATGTCTTATTTCTTTCTTTTTTTTTGGTTCATTACATCAATGTGGTGATCTGCTTGATTGCGTTGGAGGACTCTCCCCGCACACGCCTCTCCTCGGCTCATATCACGCGTACCAACCTTTGTGATCTCGCACCATACATATACACCACACACGCATACAACATTTACACACTCTCGCTCCTTTCCCCACATCCGTCTTCCACATTATCATTCTTCTCACATATACACTACGTTCCCATACGTTAATTAAATGGGTGGTGGCAGTGGCTACTTTTCCATTCTTGCGAGACATAATTGTATAAGGTATTTGCTACAGGCGCCCCCCCCCCCTCCCGAACGGCCGAGGTCCGAACGGCCGCTCGGCTCGCCACACGTCCCTCGGCCTCATCGCCCCGCCCTGACTGCTTCCGCGTCTGCTGCAGATGCGGTTCCTCGCCCTGCTTCTCCTGCTGGCTCTCGCCTTTGCCTTCGCCGCCGCCAAGACCTTGCCTTGCTGCTTCGGCGGAGGTCACCACGGGGGTCACGGAGGTCACCACGGGGTCACCACGGAGGTCACCACGGGGGTCACCACGGGGGTCACCACGGAGGCCATCACGGAGGGCATCACGGTCATCATGGTAAGAAAGTACTTTTTCATATACTGTTCATATGAATATTTTAAAAATTAATTCATTGACGTTTCTTGTCTATAATATTTACTGTCACCAAACATCCCTTTTATTAGTCTGCATACAATCACACTCTAATAAAACGATTATTTTAACTATTTTCGATCTATTACCAGGTTGATTCAGCAGCGACTTCCGTTTGCCAGCATGACAAATAAAACTTTTCTGAAGATTTGGTTTGTGTTTTCAATCTGATTTCTCCTTTCACCTTCAACAGTGTATAATGACAAGTCACGAGGATGTAAACTTCATTAAGAGGATAAATGTATTTACGAAAATTTATGCACAAGTAGAGTCACTGTACTCATTGCCTTTGATAAGAATAATTTGATGTTGTCAGACTCGGTCCTACTGTCACAGATTTATCCTAAAAGCATTCGTATGACGCTGACAGTGTCACCATCCCAAAGGCCGTCATAAGAGCCATACATTAATCGTTTAATTAATCAATCGAAATTCAACTTTCCTACACTTTAAACCAACTTTGCGTACGTCATACCCGGATGTTATCCATATTTCACTCGATATCTAATGAGATGTCGAGTCCCACCATTTCCGCGCAAATTACACTTGGTAAATCCTCTCTGCACAAATGAATAATATTTAACGCATTTTCGGCTGACGTTACTCTCTGCGTCCCACTTTTCGCTTCGTCATCGTCAAAGGCAACAAGCAAGGAGATCGCTCGGAATGGGCAACCGGAGGCGAGTTCAATCCTGCCCAAGTTGCCCCGAAGTTGGCGATCTCCCATATTAGGTCAAATACGTCTTTCGAGACTCAATAACAATGTATTTTTCATTCAGCCTCATTTTCTTCACTATAGTGTCTTTGAAAATAAGTGACTGTCGCATTTCTTCTTCTTAATTTGTATTTATGCTACGGATCAAGTCAATGTGTGTATTTTGGACGGAAGAAAATGAACTAATGCTTTACTGATTCACTATTTCATAATTTTTGAGTCAGGTACGGATCTGATTCCTCACAAAAGAATATGGTACGTATACACATAAGAAAAACGATGAAATAGTGAATCAGTAAGCATTAGTTCATTTTCTAAAATACAAGATCACATTGATTTGATCCGTGCCATGTAATACAAATTAGAAGAAAAATGCGATAGTCACTTATTTTCGAAGACCCTATAGAGAAGAAAATGTGGCTGGATGAAAATCTATTATTATTGAGTTTGAAATGATGCATTTGATCTAATTCTCATTATCAATTATGAAACGTGGAATTGGTAAAGAAAAGAAAAGAAAAAAAAGTTACGATGCTTTAGGATTTTTGAATTTCTCCCGTTTTGTCTAATATATAAGGAAATTTCATTCTTCATTTACCGTACAAATGCGCTCTCTTTGATAACTATTATATGTGTGCATTTATGTCCATGAACCTGTTATCTTGATTGAGAACCAGATTTTATTACTGCAAATCCAGTCATATTGTTGGCCTTACCTCTAGTAGAAATATCTTGTAGGGAAAAAAATGTAAACTCTTCAGTGAAGATTTGATGACCTCATAGAAAGTGATCCAATGAAATATCAAAATGAATGTCGTTTTAAGCAACTTTTCAAAATCATTCTTTGAAGCCAAATTATTATGATATTTATTTGAACTATTTTTCACAAAGATGTTAAGATAATGACAAATATCCCTCTGAAAATTCCACAGTTATCCAAGTATTGCGGTTCAGCAGAGATCCAATGAGTTATCTGATTTAATGAGCCGTCCGCGGTTTGCCTTAAGTCGGCCTGTACTTACACATGCATGGCTTAATCTTTGAGACAAGCATATGACTACTGGCAGGATCAACCAGGTAGAAGCAACAACGCACACTAGCGTGGTCGTCGTCGTCATATGAACAACATTAGGAGGAGGAGGACATGGAGGAAGAAGAAGAAGAAGGAGGAGGAGGGAGACGATAGCAGCTTTCTCGAGCGGGGGCGGCAGCAGCAGCCACAATGGGCTGCGCTGCCCCCTTACGGGGGGCACTGCCGCCGCCGCCGCCGCTCTTCCGCTGCGGTCTTTCCTTCCTGCCTGCCTTCTTCCTCACTTCTCTCTCGACCTCTCCGGTTATTGTTACTTTGGCTTTTTCACATGGCAAAACCCCCCCGGAAAGGCCCGACGACTCTCGCCCCGCTCTCCCGCTGCTGCGGCCAGAAGCCACACCAGGAAGGAATGGGGACGAAGGAGGGGGGCATTTCAAATAAAGGGGGGCCGCACTTTTTTCGATGGCTGGTTGTTGGGGGTCGTTTCTCTCTCGACTCAGGGTGCGCCGCACACAGGGGAGGGAGACGACAGCGTCGCCGGACCAGAACAACGGCCGCGGCGAGCTCCCTCCCGGGCGCGAGCCCTTTTTCTCTCTATCGCCATCGTGGTCGTGCAGCGACGAGGAGGACAGAGGGGGGGAGAGGGCGGCGCAGGCAGGCCAGCCGGCCGGCCGGGACAGGCGGGCTGCCAAGGCAGTGGGGCACAGGCTCACAGCTGTCAAGGCTGCTCACCCACACACACGCCTGCTTCCGGCAATCCCGCTCCGCACCCTTGAGCTGTGCAAAGCTAAAGGCCACCACGCCTTTGCTCACCGCCTCTCCGCCTTCTCCTCCTCCTCTTTCCTCCGCTCTCCGTCGCAGCAACGGGCCGCAGACAAAACTACATACGACTCCAACCCCCAAAGAACACCACACGCAATGGGGCCCTGGCCGCAACTCGCGCTGCAAGGCTCGGCTCCGGAGGCAAGCAAGCAAGCAAGCACAAACGGGAGCCGGCAGGAGGCGAGCGAGCCAAGCCCGTGGCAAGGGGGAGGGGAGGTACTCTCGCTGGCCCAGTCTCCTTTTCAACCTGCCTCACCCGTGGGCTCCGCAGGAGGAGGGGCGTGGGATTGCCGGGGGTTTCTTCCTTTCTCGCCGCAAGGGTGTGCACACCCCCCGGGAGGGGGGGCTCAGCCGTCGCGAGGGGAAGGCCGCAAAAGGGGGCGGCACTCGGAAACCATTCCGAACGTCAAGAGAGGGGCGGTCGCCTGTGTGAAGGGCAGGACCACAGCCGACACTGGCGGGGTGGCACGGGGACTGGTTACCCCGGCGGCCCCGGTCGGCATCGTGGCGCGAGCCCGCGACCTTTGCTGTGCCAGGTTCGGGGGGAGGGAAATTCGAGGAAGGGACCGACGCCCNCGACCTTTGCTGTGCCAGGTTCGGGGGAGGGAGGGAAATTCGGGGGAAGGGTGGACCGACCGACTGACCGACGCCCGAGCTTACCAAGAGCACTGACTGGACGGACGGACGGACGGAGCCCAAACCCCCAAAAGACACCACCACACACCCACCGGACGTAGGACAGGGAGAAAAGAGCAGAGCGCTCAGCAAGGGACAGAAGGGGAAAGGAGCAGGGAGAGCGCCGCAACGGTGAGGGAGGGAAGAGATGCGGCCATGGGTGTCCCCCTACTGTTGTGGGCGTGGTCCCTCAGCCAACACGACCGCAAACAGGGGCCCCTCCTGCGCCACGCCCAGGGAGAGGACGCCCTGCGCCCTGAGAAAACGCGCGGCCCACGGCGCCAAACACCCGGCTCACAAAGCTGGGCTCGGCGCCGTCGCTCACCTCGTAGGCCCCGGTGACCCAGGCGGGGCTGACATAGACTTTTGGGTTCGGCCTCCTCCCATAACCCCCGGGAGGGGGGAGGGAAGAGGCCGGGGAGCCGTGCCGAGAGCCCCCCGTGGATGGGACGGAAGCCAGCAAGCCAGCAAGCCAGCCAGCGCGACCGAACGTCAAGAGAGGGGCGGTCGCCTGTGTGACCACAGGGCAGGACCACAAGCCGACACTGGCGGGGGTGGCACGGGGACTGGTTACCCCGGCGGCCCCCGGTCAGGCGGCATCGTGGCGCGAGCCCGCGACCTTTGCATGTTCCAGGTGCGGGGGGGAAGGGAAATTCGGGGGAAGGGTGGACCGACCGACGCCCGAGCTTGCCAAGAGCACTGACTGGACGGACGGAGCCCAAACCCCCAAAAGACACCACCCCACACCCCCCGGACGTAAGAAGAGGGAGAAAAGAGCAGAAGAGCAGCAGGGGAGAGCGCCGCAACGGTGAGGGAGGGAAGAGATGATGATGCGGCCATGGGTGTCCCCCTACTGTTGTCGGCGCGGTCCCTCAGCCAACACGACCGCAAACAGGGGCCCCTCCTGCGCCACGCCCAGGGAGGGGACGCCCTCCGCACGCCCCACCACCCCCGCCCCGGTAAACGCCTCGCTCTCTCGCGGGTGGAGGGCGCGGAGCAACGGGCCCCCAGCCGCCAACCCCGCTGCACCGCCTCTTGCCCCGCCCGCCACGCTCGCCGGCCGGCCGGCCCCGAGGGCGGCCAGCTCCGGCCGGCTCCGGCCCCGGGGGGACCCGGCCGCGTTCCAGCCCAGCCCAGCACGCTCGGCAGGGGGTGGGGAGAGGGCCGCGCGTAGACTTGCCGCCGCCGCGGGGGCGAGGCCCAACCAGCTGGATGCAACCCCGCACCACCGCCCGCGCAAGGAAGGCCCCCGCCCGGCCCCGAGGGCGAGCTCGCCACAGCAGCCTTCGGCCGAAGGTGGTTCCCCCCTACAGTTGTCGGCGCGGGCCCTCAGCCCACACGACCGCGGGCAGGGGCCGCTCGGCCCCGGGGGCCACGGAAGGCAGCCCCTCCGACGGCCCCGGCAGCCAGGCCCGAGCCAGCCCCTGCCCGAGGAAGACGAGGCAGACGGGGCAGACCGACAGGCAGGTCCAGCCACCGGCCCGAAGGGGAAAGGGGAAAGGAAGCCCAAGCCGCCCAACCGGGGAATGGGCGGGCGCGAGCGGGCGGGCCGGCCCCGACGGCGGCCGCAGCAGCAGCAGCAGCAGCAGCGGCGGCGGCGGCGGCGGCGGCAGCAGCAGCAGCAGCAGCGCAGCGGCAGCGGGCTCGAGGCGGGGGTCGCCCCCCGCCGCCCGCCGCCCGCAGCCCGCAGCCGAGGCAGTCCCCCTGTCGTTGTCGGCGCAGGCCCTCAGCCACACACGACCGCGCCCAGGACCCACGCCGCCGCCCTCGGCCCGAGAGGGCGCCAGGGGCCGATGGGGGGAAGCCCGAGCCAACCCCTGTTCTAAGGAAGACGAGGCAGGCAGGCAGGCAGGCAGGCAGGCAGGCAGGCCAAGCCAGGGCCCGCCGCCCTCGGCCCGAGAGGGCGTGGGGGCCGAAGGGGCAGGGAAAAGCCCAAGCCGTCCCCTGGCCAGCCAAGGAAGACGTGGCTGAACGGCCTCGCTGGGCAGGCCGCCCGCCCGCCAACCCCGCTCGCTCGCTCAGGCCAGGCGGCGGCACGGGGGAAAGGACCGCGCGGGAGACGCGCGGCCGCCGCCGCCGCCGCCACACAGCAGGCCAAGG
>NW_020872894.1:342722-348986 GCF_003789085.1 Penaeus vannamei
ATGTATATATATATGATATGTAGACATAAATATATGTATATATATAATATATATATACTATATAATATAATAATAATATATATAATATGTAATATAATATAATAATTAATATATATACTATATATATAATATATATCCTTATTATATTAAATATATATATATATATACGGTCTTGTAATATCACACCTTTTTTCCATATGTCCATGTATTGATCCATCTGTAATTTACCTACCAAATAGTAAATTTTTTATTGTATACTCATTTTCTTTTCCATTATTAATTTATTCATTATTTTAGAATTTAACTTCATATGTTCTCCACATTCTTAATTGATATAATTTTTCATCCATTTCATGATAAAAGTTTGGGATTTCTTTCAAGATCACAGAAGACAAAAGAAAAGAAATATAATCGGTGAGAACATTAAGAGGTAAATACATAAATTACGGTAATAATAATAAAAGGAATTTGCAAAAAAAGGGGGTAAAAAGAAAGCAAAGAAAGAAGAGAAAGAAAGAAAGAAAGAAAAATTCTATTAATACAAATGCAAGAAATACCTATTTTGAAATTGAAGCTCTCGTATTATTCCGTATAGACAGACGGGAACGATTAAATTGCATTTTATTATAGATGAATAAATAGATGAATGCATGAAATAATGATATAGAGATGAATAAAGAAGACAAAAGGAGATAGACTATTATCAGTGGAAAACAGGAAAAAAATTTATAAATAGGTAAATGTAAGAATAATGATTATGAACGAAAATTTCCAAGAATCATTTCCATTTATACGCACATAAGAAATCATATTATATTTCGAAACCGAAGATCTCGCCTGTATTATTCCCGTACAGGCAAACCTCACTCAGCTATCTGCATGTTATTATCCCATCGTTCAAATTCCCCAAAAAGTAATGGTGCCAAATGACTCGCAAATCTTGTTAATGAAAAGACAGAGAATGTGGAAACTGCAAACTGCTGGATTGCGGTGGGCGGTGGAGGAAATTCCCGATTTGGGCGGCATTTGTAACGGTTTTAGATAGAGAAATATGGTCCACGAAATTAATGAATATGAAGTTTTTTCTAATTATTGCTCTTGTCATTGGTATTTACTATTGTCGTTATTAGTCTCATTTACTACAATTATGATGAAATTGTTATTATAATTATTATAATTTTCATTATTACCTTTATTGTTGTCTTTATTATTTTATTTTTATATTACAATCACTACAATAATTGTTTCATCATTACATTATCCTCATTATGCTCATTATCATTATTACAATTATAAAATTATATTGTTATTATCTCATTATTATTACTATCATATTATTTAATGTGATTTGTAATTCTAGCAGATAAGGAAAAATGTTTTTTAGAATAATTCTCATCGTTTTTTAAATCTATTTCACTTATAAAAAAATTAAATGCGTATATCATGATTTTATAATCAAAATTCACTTTCTTTGGCTGTCATTATGCTTTCTATTACTGCTATTATTACTATAATAATAACAATATTGATAACAATATTATTGTCCATTATGAAATTATCACCATCTCCATTATCATCATTATAAGATACTTAATGTATTTCATGTAAAAGGCTGAAAACAAAGCAAAAACACGCATGCGTGAAAACGTTAGCGTCATGCTATACGCTGTGGAGCATTTTCTGCATTCTATCGGTCTGGTAATTAGAGAGATCTTTTATTTTTAAGTGAAATCTAATTCTAGCTTACCTATTGATTTACGCACTTACCAAGTGTTCGAGAGCCTCGTGTTTACTTAATTTTACGTAATGGAGCGCCTGAGATTAGTTTCTTAATCATTTCTTGTGCAACCCATCGGCCCATTAATCAATGAAGATCTATTTTAGAGGACCACCCAGGTGCAGGTTAGAAGGAAGTAACATGTGAGAGTGGGCAGTCAAGGGACCAGGAGTCTGGCTACCACCATCACCCTACGCACTCCACCCCAGTACCACTGCAGGAGAGGAGAAGGGAGAGCGCAACATTCACCCACCACTCCTCGGGCAAGCGAGAGCCGGGACGAGGTAGCACTGCTTCCACGTCTGCCCCCGGTGGCGCTGAGGGGCGCGCTAGGAATTTTCCTTTGCGGGAAATTCTTTTATTTTCTTTTTACTTTGCCTCCCGGGTGACGAATTAGAGAAAGGAAGAGGGAGACGAAGAGAAGGAAGGAAGAAGGGAGCACCTCCATCCAGGACTGGCCGCGGGGGACGTTGGTGCACGGTCTACAGGAGTACTGACTGGGGCCGGGCAAGTGTGAGCGTCAAATGTAGTAGATATTTGTAAGTGTAAAAGGGTGTGGGTGTTTGTGAGTGCACGATTGGTGTCCGGCACTGCCCATGAGTTCTGTAGGGTCTGCAGGGCATTTTTCGGGCCGAGCCGGATAGCCTCCCTCCTCCCCCCCTTTTTTTTTGTGTGTGTGTGTGGGGGGGGGGTCGACGATGACGACGCCAACGCCGCCGCCGCCGGCAAAGTCCTTTCTTGCCTGGGTGCCCTTGGCGGGAATCTCTCCCCTTAAAAAAAAAAAAAAAAAAAAAAAAAAAAAGTGGAGGGGGGCGAGTGGGAAGGTGACCCCTCCTTCATCCCCCCAGGCAACCCAAATCCGACCGCCCCGCCGGGGCGGTACCCCTAACACCCGCCAGGCTCCCCGCCCTGTCGTCGGATGGAAGGCCCTGTCTCTGGCGTGTTGCCTGACGGCTGCGCCGCCAACTATAGGAGAGGCGGTTGGGTGCGGGGCCGCGGGTGGGGGCGGGCTGCCGGGCGGTGCTGGACGCGGCCGCCGGAGCCGAGCGCAGCCCTTGGCCTGCTGTGTAGCGGCGGCGGCGGCGGCCGCGTGTCTCCCACTCGGTCCGTTCCCCCGTGCCGCCGCCTGGCCTGAGCGGGCGGAGGCCTGCCCAGCGAGGCCGTTCAGCCTAGGGGTGGAAGGAGATTGGGGCCTGGGCTGCGGTGGCGGCGGCGCCTCCTGGGTCCTGGGTTGGCCTGCCAGCCACGTCCTCCTTGGCTGGCCAGGGGACGGCTTGGGCTTTTCCCTACCCCTTCGGCCCCCCCGCGCCCTCTCGGCCGAGGCGCGCGGCCCTGGCCTGGCCTGGCCTGCCTCGTCTTCCTTAGAACAGGGGTTGCTCGGGCTTCCCCCCATCGGCCCCTGGCGCCCTCTCGGGCCGAGGGCGGCGGCGTGGGATTCGGGCGTGGCCTTGCCGCACCCCCGACGGGGCGTCGCCCCGGCCGGACGGGCAAGGGCGGGCCCTGGGCGCGGTCGTGGTGGCTGAGGGCCTGCGCCGACAACGACAGGGGGACTGCCTCGGCTGCGGGCGGCGGGGGGCGACCCCCGCTTCGAGCCCGCTGCTGCGGCCGCCGTCGGGGCCGACCCGCCCGCCCGCGCCGGCGGTGCAGGGCCCGCCCATTCCCCGGTTTGGCGGCTTGGGCTTCCTTTCCCCTTTCCCCTTCGTCCCCTGCGCCCTCTCGGGCCGAGGGCGGCGGGCAGGTGGCTGGACCTGCCTGTCAGTCTGCCCCGTTTGCCTCGTCTTCCTCGGGCAGGGGCTGGTTCGGGCTTTCCCCCTTCGACCCCCTGCGCCCTCGCGGGCCGTGGGCGGCGGCGTAGGGGACGGGCGCGGCCCTGCCGGGATCGCTTACCCGAAGGGGCCGTTTTTCCCTGGCGGGCGGCCGAGGGCGGGCCCTGGGCGCGGTCGTGATGGCTGAGGGCCTGCGCCGACAACTATAGGGGGGGCCACCTTCGGCTGCGGGCGGGCGGGCGGCGAGCCCCGCGTCGAGTTCACCGTCGGGGCCGGGCGGGGGCCTTGCACGGGCGGTGCGGGGTTCCCCTGCTGGTTGGGCCTCGCCCCCCGGGCGGGCGGCTTGGGCTCTCCTGCCCCCTGCGCCCTCTCGGGCCGGGGGCGGAGGCGGCGGCGGCGGGCGCGGGCGTGCCCCCGCCGCCGTGAGGAAGCCCCTACCTCTCCGGCTCCCGTCCCCACCCCCTGCCGAGCGTGCTGGGCTGGGCTGGAACGCGCGAGGCGGGCGCGGGTCCCCCTCGGGTCCAGAGCCGGCCCGAGCAGGCCGCCCTCGGGGCCGGCCGGCGAGCGTGGCGGGCGGGGGCAAGAGGCGGTGCAGCGGGGTTGGCGGCCTGGGGCCCGTTGCTCCCCGCCCTCCACCCGCGAAAAAGTGAGGCGTTTACCGGGGCGTGGGTGGTGGGGCGTGCGGAGGGCGTCCTCTCCCTGGGCGTGGCGCAGGAGGGGGCCCTGTTTGCGGTCGTGTTGGCTGAGGGACCGCGCCGACAACTATAGGGGGACACCCATGGCCGCATCTCTTCCCTCCCTCACCGTTGCGGCGCTCTCCCTGCTGCTTTCCTTCTGTCCCTTGCTGCTCTGCTCTTTTCTCCCTGTTTTTACGTCCGGGGTGTGTTGTCTTTTGGGGTTGGGTCCGTCCTGTGCTCTTGGTAAGCTCGGGCGTCGGTCCCTTCCCCGAATTTCCCTCCCCCCCGAACCTGGCACAGCAAAGGTCGCGGGCTCGCGCCACGATGCCGACCGGGGCCGCCGGGGTAACCAGTCCCCGTGCCACCCCCGCCAGTGTCGGCTGTGGTCCTGCCCTTCACACAGGCGACCGCCCCTCTCTTGACGTTCGGAATGGTTTCCGAGTGCCGCCCCCCTTTTGCGGCCTTCCCCTCGCGACGGCTGAGCCCCCTGCGGTTCTTCTCCCCTCGGCCACGTTTCGCCGGTAGCGCGGAGTTAGATCCCGGGTGTGCACACCCTTGCGGCGAGAAAGGAAGAAACCCCCGGCAATCCCACGCCCTCCTCCCTGCGGAGCCCACGGGTGAGGCAGGTTGAAAGAGCCTGTGCCCACTGCCTTGGCAGCCCGCCTGTCCGCCGGCTGCTGCTGGCCCTGCGCATGTGAAAAGCCAAAGTAACAATAACCAGAGAGGTCGAGAGAGAAGTGAGAGGAAGAAGGAAGGCAGGCAGGAAGGCAAGACCGCAGCGGAAGAGGCGGCGGCGGCGGCGGCGGCGGCAGTGCCTCCCCCGTAATGGGGCAGCGCAGCCCATATTGGCAGCTGCTGCTGCTGCCGTCCCCCCGCTCGAGAAAGCTACTAACGTCTCCCTCCTCCTCCTATGTTGTGTTCATATGACGACGACCACGCTAGTGTGCGTTGTTGCTTCTACCTGGTTGATCCTGCCAGTAGTCATATGCTTGTCTCAAAGATTAAGCCATGCATGTGTAAGTACAGGCCGACTTAAGGCGAAACCGCGGACGGCTCATTAAATCAGATTATAACATTGGATCTCTGCTGAACCGCATTACTGTGGTAATTCTAGAGCTAATACATGCCTTTGTAGTCTCCGACCGCGAGGGAGGAGCGCTTTTATTAGACCAAAACCCTCGGCAGCCGGTTCCCGCAAGGGGCCGGCCGCACACATCTTGGTGAATCAGAATAACTTTTGCCGAGCGCACGACCCCTCCCGTAACCCGGGTTGGGTCGGCGCCGCGTCCTGCAGGCGTCTGCCTTATCAGCTCTCGATTGTAGGTTAAACGCCTACAGTGGCTATCACGGGTAACGGGGAATCAGGGTTCGATTCCGGAGAGGGAGCCTGAGAAACGGCTACCACATCTAAGGAAGGCAGCAGGCGCGCAAATTATCCACTCCCGGCACGGGGAGGTAGTGACGAAAAATACTGTTGCGAGCCCCGAACGGGGCCTCGCAATTGGAATGAGTACACTTTAAATCCTTGTACGAGGATACAAGTCTGGTGCCAGCCGCCGCGGTAATTCCAGCTCCACTAGCGTATATTAAAGTTGTTGCGGTTGAAACGCTCGTAGTTTGACTTCTGCTCCGGACCGCCGGGAAACCCTGGTGGAGGTCCGAAGCGTTTCTAACGTGCAAATCGATCGCCAGAGCTGAGTATAGGGGCGAAAGACCAATCCAACTATCTAGTAGCTGGTTCCCTCCGAAGTTTCCCTCAGGATAGCTGGCACTCGCATCGAACGAGTTCCATCCGCTAAAGCGAATGACTAGGTGTTGGGGACGAAAGAACCCTAGAATGTAATAGTCAGAAACTCCGTGCTGATGCTGACAGACGAAAACATTAAAAACATTCCTTACTGAAGTGCTAAATGACATTATAAACATAAATTCACTGAACAGCTACCTAACCGGAGACTAAATATCCATTATGCAGAACTCAAGCTCACAGGGCAAGACATAAAACTTTCTTCTTTTCTAACTTATTATTTTATAAAGGCTTTAA
>NW_020872894.1:349086-359382 GCF_003789085.1 Penaeus vannamei
AGTCATCTGCCTTTGTTTTGTTATACATTTTGCTTTTCAGTCAATTCCGCTCGCGCGCTGATGTGCGTGATTTGATTAACATCGAAATTCAATTTACATCATCTAAGAAAAAATGCTGAGCTAACATGTAAAACGACAGGCATCGGGAAGTTTCATCTTCATAACTGCTTTTACGTTCGACGATGACATAATGACATTATATCAGTATTATAGTAATTGAAACAGTACTGAATAGATAATAATGATGGTGATGATGAGAACAGTAGCAGTTTATGGTACAATAGTAACAATTATAGCAGTTATAGTAGTGGTAAGTAATAATAATAGTAATAATAATAATAATATAAGAAATAATGAAAATAATCAGTAATAATGAAAAATGAAATAATTAATTAATTAATAACAAAAATGCTTCCCGAAAAGGCCAAGCTCCTCAGGGTCCTTCTCCCTCGACGCTCCCTTCAGATGCGGTTCCTCGCCCTCGTCCTCCTCCTGGCTCTCGCCGTCGCCTTCGTCGGCGCCAAGTCCTTGGCCTGCTGTGGCGGCGGAGGTCACCACGGCGGTCACGGAGGAGGCAACGGAGGTCACCATGGAGGTCATGGCGGTGGAGGCTTCGGCGGAGGCTTCGGAGGCGGTGGAGGACTGGGAGGTGAGTACTCCGAGGGAGATGGCGTGTGGAAGACTCCCTGACGGCCGCTTCATCCGGCGGAAGCACTCCCTCCTTTCTCCTCCTCATAGCGGTTCCTCTGGCGCTGGCCTGCAGCCTTCTTCTCTGGCTTGCATTTGCAATATTTTTGCAATCATCGGCATTGGTTATGATTGACATGTATGGAGTGGAATTTCCTTCTACGTGTTAGTTTACCTGATTTATATATATATATATATATATATATATATATATATATATATATATATATATATATATATATATATATATATATATATATATATATATATATATATATATATATATATATATATATATATATATATATATATATATATATATATATATATATATATATATATATATATATATAGTATATATATATATACATATATATATATATATATATATATATATATATATATATATATGTGTGTGTGTGTGTGTGTGTGTGTGTGTGTGTGTGTGTGTGTGTGTGTGTGTGTGTGTACTCGCACGTCTTTGTTTGATTGATTATTGTGTCCGTTAGAGAGAGGAAAAAGTCTTGCATAACCCGCAAAGACCACATGCAGACTGCACGCTGAAAATCATATTTATTTATTATTTTTTCCCCAAAACGCATTATTATATAAAGGGAAAAAACTATCTAACGAACTAAAATGAAAACATCTAATGAAACACTAAAATACACATTTGTAATAATGAAAATAAATATATATTCGCAGAAATTCTCATCTTCACGCTGCATTGTTGAAAATATTTTACATTTTACGAGAAATTGACATTTTTTTCAGGCGGAGGAGGCTTTGGCGGAGGCTTCGGAGGCTGTGAGTAGAGTAGGAAACCATTAGTTGTAATCATTACGGTTGTTATTATCAATATAATCAATTATGCCATTATGGTTGATAGTGATATTATTATCTATTCTTGCTGTTGTTGTTATTCCTAGTAATGGAATGTCACTTTTGTTTATGTTTTCTCTGTTGTCGTTAATCCATGATCACAGCTCGTTTTTTTTTTTTCAGGAAACTTCAGAGGAAACAGTGACGAGGAACACGTGACCAACATGTCGTGCTTGCAGTGGTTTTCCTGAATTTTCCCTCTAATGGTCTTTCCGATTTATATATATATATATATATATATATATATATATATATATATATATATATATATATATATATATATATATCACTTCAAATAAATCAAATAAACTCATGTGTTTTTAATCTTATTTCATATTGCACCATGAAAGTGGAATTTGGAATTAAATTAATCCGAACAACGGTTGATCAACAATTGGGGAAGATGCACGTCAACAATGCACTCGTTGCCAGATGTACGGAAATAAAGTAATAATTGCCACAAGCACCACAATAATTCAGATGATTTTCTTAAAAAATGAACACCATTTTTCGTGAATTACATTGTGCTATTAACAACGTCGCCACGTCGCGACAGGAGCCCCGCCCAGTACGAGAGGAACGGTGGGGTGGGGGCGAGTGGTGGTTCGGTGACCCCCTCCATTATCCCCCCCCCCCCACATCACGACCGCCCGCCGGGGCAGTCCCCCTAGCGTCCGCCAGGCTCCCGCTCCTGCCGGACGGATGGAAGGCCCTGTCTCTGGTCGTGTTGGTTGCGGGCCTGCGCCGCCAACTATAGGGAGAGGCGGTTGGGTGCGGGGCCGCGGGTGCGGGGCGGGCTGCCGGCGGGGCTGGGAGCGCGGGCCGCCGGAGCCGAGCGCCGCCCTTGGCCTGCTGTGTGGCGGCGGCGGCGGCCGCGCGTCTCCCACTCGGTCCGTTCCCCCGTGCCGCCGCCTGGCCTGAGCGGGCGGGCGGGCGGCGGCCTGCCCAGCGAGGCCGTTCAGCCTAGGGGGTGGAGAGGAGATTGTGGGCCTGGGGGCTGCGGTGGCGGCGGCGCCTCCTGGGTTGGCCTGCCAGCCACGTCTTCCTTGGCTGGCCAGGGGACGGCTTTTCCCTACCCTTTGGCCCCCCGCGCCCTCTCGGGCCGAGGGCGGCGGGCCCTGGCCTGGCCGCCTGCCTCGTCTTCCTTAGAACAGGGGTTGGCTCGGGCTTACCCCCATCGGCCCCTGGCGCCCTCTCGGGCCGAGGCGGTGGCGTGGGATTCGGGCGTGGCCCTGCCGCACCCCCGACGGGGCCTTGCCCCGGCCGGACGGGCAAGGGCGGGCCCTGGGCGGTCGTGGTGGCTGAGGGCCTGCCGACAACGACAGGGGGACTGCCTCGGCTGCGGGCGGCGGGGGGCGACCCCCTCGAGCCCGCTGCTGCGGCCGCCGTCGGGGCCGGCCCGGCGGTACAGGGCCCGCCCGCCCCGGTTTGGCGGCTTGGGCTTCCTTTCCCCTTTCCCCTTCGTCCCTCTCGGCCGAGGGCGGCGGGCCGGTGGCTGGACCTGCCTGTCAGTCTGCCTCGTCTTCCTCGGGCAGGGGCTGGCTCGGGCTTTCCCCCTTCGGCCCCCTGCGCCCTCGCGGGCCGTGGGCGGCGGTGTAGGGGACGGGCGCGGCCCTGCCGGGATCGCCTACCCGAAGGGGCCGTTTTTCCCTGGCGGGCGGCCGAGGGCGGGCCCTGGGCGCGGTCGTGGTGGCTGAGGGCCTGCGCCGACAACTATAGGGGGGCCACCTTCGGCTGCGGGCGGGCGGGCGGCGAGCCCCGCGTCGAGCTCGCCGTCGGGACCGGGCGGGGGCCTTGCGCGGGCGGTGCGGGGCCCCCTGCTGGTTGGGCCTCGCCCCCTTCTCCTGAGGGGGCGGAGGCGGCGGCGGCGGCGCGGCGTGGCCCCCCGCCGCGAGGAAGCCCCTGCCTCTCCGGCTCCGTCCCCGAAAGCGGGCAGGCTTTGGGGGGTCCTGGCTGCCGGGGCCGTCGGAGGGGCTGCCTTCCCTGGCCCCCGGGGCCGAGCGGCCCCTGCCCCGCGGTCGTGTGGGCTGAGTCGGCCCGCGCCGACAACTACAGGGTGGTCCACCTTCATTTGGGTGTCAGTGGGCGGCGGCGGCGGCAAGCCGTGGCCGCGGCGGTCCCCGCTGCCCTGGCCCGCCAACGCGCGGCCCTCTCCCCACCCCCTGCCGAGCGTGCTGGGCTGGGCTGGAACGCGGCGAGGCGGGCGCGGGTCCCCTCGGGGCCGGCCGGCCGGAGCGCCGCCGGCCGGCCGGCGAGCGTGGCGGGCGGGGCAAGAGGCGGTGCAGCGGGGTTGGCGGTTGGGGGCCCGTTGCTCCCCGCCCTCCACCCGCGAGAAAGTGAGGCGCTTACCGGGCGTGGGGTGGTGGGGCGTGGTCCTCTCCCTGGCGTGGCGCAGGAGGGCCCCTGTTTGCGGTCGTGTTGGCTGAGGGACCGCGCCCACAACAGTAGGGGGACACCCATGGCCGCATCTCTTCCTCCTCACCGTTGCGGCGCTCTCCCTGCTCCTTTCCCCTTCTGTCCCTTGCTGCTCTGCTCTTTTCTCCCTGTTCTTACGTCCGGGGGTGTGTGGTGTCTTTTGGGGGTTTGGGCGCGTCCGTGTCTCTTGGTAAGCTCGGGCGTCGGTCCCTGAATTTCCCCCCCCCCCCCCGAACCTGGCACAGCAAAGGTCGCGGGCTCGCGCCACGATGCCGACCGGGGGCCGCCGGGGTAACCAGTCCCCGTGCCACCCCCGCCAGTGTCGGCTGTGGTCCTGCCCTTCACACAGGCGACCGCCCCTCTCTTGACGTTCGGAATGGTTTCCAAGTGCCGCCCCCCTTTTGCGGCCTTCCCCTCGCGACGGCTGAGCCCCCTGCGGTTCTTCTCCCCTCGGCCGGGCCCCTGGCGGTGCGCCGACAACTATAGGGGGCCACCTTCGGCTGCGGGCGGCGGGTGGCGAGCCCCGCGTCGAGCTCGCCGTCGGGACCGGGCGGGAGCTTTGCGCGGGCGGTGCGGTGGCCCCCTGCTGGTTGGGCCTCGCCCCCTGCGCCCTCTCGAGCCGGAGGCGGAGGCGGCGGGCGTGGCCCCCGCCGCTGCGAGGAAGCCCCTGCCTCTCCGGCTGCCGTCCCCGAAAGCGGGGCAGGCTTTGGGGGTCCTGGCTGCCGGAGCCGTCGGAGGGGCTGCCTTCCCTGGCCCCCGGGGCCGAGCGGCCCCTGCCCGCGGTCGTGTGGGCTGAGGGCCCGTGCCGACAACTATAGGGGGGACCACTTCGGCGGCTGCAGGCGGGGGCGGCGAGCTCGCCGTCGGGGCCGGTCGGGGGCCTTGCGCGGGCGGTGCGGGGGCCGCCTGCTGGTTGGGCCTCGCCCCCGAGCGGGCGGCTTGGGCTCTCCTGCCCCCTGCGCTCTCTCGGGCCGAGGCGGAGCCGGCGGCGGCGCGGGCGTGGCCCCCGCCGCCGCGAGGAAGCCCCTGCCTCTCCGGCTCCCGTCCCCGAAAGCGGGGCAGGCTTTGGGGGTCCTGGCTGCCGGGCCGTCGGAGGGGCTGCCTTCCCTGGCCCCCGGGCCGAGCGGCCGAGTGGCCGCGGCGGTCCCCGCTGCCCTGGCCCCAACGCGGCCCTCTCCCCACCCCTGCCGAGCGTGCTGGGCTGGGCTGGAACGCGGCGAGGCGGGCGCGGGTCCCCCTCGGGGCCGGAGCCGGCCGGAGAGCGAGCGTGGCGGGGGGGCAAGAGGCGGTGCAGCGGGGTTGGCGGTTGGGGGCCCGTTGCTCCCCGCCCTCCACCCGCGAGAAAGTGAGGCGCTTACCGGGGCGTGGTTGGTGGGGCGTGCGGAGGGCGTCCTCTCCCTGGCGTGGCGCAGGAGGGGCCCTGTTTGCGGTCGTGTTGGCTGAGGGACCGCGTATAGGGGGACACCCATGGCCGCATCTCTTCCCTCCCTCACCGTTGCGGCGCTCTCCCTGCTCCTTTCCCCTTCTGTCCCTTGCTGCTCTGCTCTTTTCTCCCTGTTCTTACGTCCGGGGGTGTGTGGTGTCTTTTGGGGGTTTGGGCGCCGTCCTGTGCTCTTGGTAAGCTCGGGTCGGTCCCTTCCTCGAATTTCCCTCCCCCCGAACCTGGCACAGCAAAGGTCGCGGGCTCGCGCCACGATGCCGACCGGGGGCCGCCGGGGTAACCAGTCCCCGTGCCACCCCCGCCAGTGTCGGCTGTGGTCCTGCCCTTCACACAGGCGACCGCCCCTCTCTTGACGTTCGGAATGGTTTCCGAGTGCCGCCCCCCTTTTGCGGCCTTCCCCTCGCGACGGCTGAGCCCCCTGCGGTTCTTCTCCCTCGGCCACGTTTCGCCGGTAGCGCGGAGTTAGATCCCGGGTGTGCACACCCTTGCGGCGAGAAAGGAAGAAACCCCCGGCAATCCCACGCCCCTCCTCCTGCGGAGCCCACGGGTGAGGCAGGTTGAAAAGGAGACTGGGCCAGCGAGAGTACCTCCCCTCCCCCTTGCCACGGGCTTGGCTCGCTCGCCTCCTGCCGGCTCCCGTTTGTGCTTGCTTGCTTGCTTGCTTGCCTCCGGAGCCGAGCCTTGCAGCGCGAGTTGCGGCCAGGGCCCCATTGCGTGTGGTGTTCTTTGGGGGGGTTGGAGTCGTATGTAGTTTTGTCTGCGGCCCGTTGCTGCGACGGAGAGGAGGAGGAGGAGAAGGCGGAGAGGCGGTGAGCAAAGGCGTGGTGGCCTTTAGCTTGCACAGCTCAAGGGTGCGGAGCGGGATTGCCGGAAGCAGGCGTGTGTGTGGGTGAGCAGCCTTGACAGCTGTGAGCCTGTGCCCCACTGCCTTGGCAGCCCCTGTCCCGGCCGGCCGGCTGGCCTGCCTGCGCCGCGCCCCTCTCCCCCCCTCTGTCCTCCTCGTCGCTGCACGACCACGATGGCGATAGAGAGAAAAAGGCTCGCGCCGGGAGGAGCTCGCCGCGGCCGTTGTTCTGGTCGGCGACGCTGTCGTCTCCCTCCCCTGTGTGCGGCGCACCCTGAGTCGAGAGAGAAACGACCCCCAACAACCAGCCATCGAAAAAAGTGCGGCCCCCCCCTTTATTTGAAATGCCCTCCTCCTTCGTCCCCATTCCTTCCTGGTGTGGCTTCTGGCCGCAGCAGCGGGAGAGCGGGGCGAGAGTCGTCGGGCTTTTCCGGGGGGTTTTGCCATGTGAAAAGCCAAAGTAACAATAACCGGAGAGGTCGAGAGAGAAGTGAGAGGAAGAAGGCAGGCAGGAAGGAAAGACCGCAGCGGAAGAGCGGCGGCGGCGGCAGTGCCCCCGTAAGGGGGCAGCGCAGCCCATTGTGGCTGCTGCTGCCGCCCCCCGCTCGAGAAAGCTGCTATCGTCTCCCTCCTCCTCCTCCTTCTTCTTCCTCCATGTCCTCCTCCTCCTCCTAATGTTCATATGACGACGACGACGACCACGCTAGTGTGCGTTGTTGCTTCTACCTGCTTGATCCTGCCAGTAGTCATATGCTTGTCTCAAAGATTAAGCCATGCATGTGTAAGTACAGGCCGACTTAAGGCCAAACCGCGGACGGCTCATTAAATCAGATAGAACTCATTGGATCTCTGCTCAACCGCAATACTTGGATAACTGTGGAATTTTCAGAGGGATATTTGTCATTATCTTAACATCTTTGTGAAAAATAGTTCAAATAAATATCATAATTATTTTGGCTTCAAAGAATGATTTTGAAAAGTTGCTTAAAACCACATTCATTTTGATATTTCATTGGATCACTTTCTATGTCATCAAATCTTCACTGAAGAGTTTACATTTTTTTTTCCCTACAAGATATTTCTACTAGAGGTAAGGCCAACAATATGACTGGATTTGCAGTAATAAAATCTGGTTCTCAATCAAAGATGACAAGTGCATGGACATGAACGTACACATATAATAGTTATCAAAGAGAGCGCATTTAAACGGTAAACGAAAAATGAAATTTCTACTATATATATATACATATACGACAAAATCAAAAATCCATCGTAACTATTATTATTTTTTTTGCCAATTCCACGTTTCATAATTGATAATGGTTGATGATAAGTCAGAGAATTAGATCAAATGCATCATTTGAAACTCAGTAATAATAGATTTTCATCCAGCCACATTTTCTTCTCTAGTAAGTGACTATCGCATTTTTTTCTAATTTGTATCATATGGCACGGATCAAATCAATGTGATCTTGTATTTTAGAAGAAAATAAACTAATGCTTACTGATTCACTATTTCATCCTTTTTTCTTATGTGTATACGAACCATATTCTCTTTTGATCCGTACCTGACTCAAAAATTATGAAATAGTGAATCAGTAAGCATTAGTTCATTTTCTTCCGTCTAAAATACCCACATTGACTTGATCCGTAGCATAAAATACAAATCAAGAAGGAAAAATCCGACAGCCACTTGTTTTCAAAGATACTATAGGGAAGGAAATGAGACTGAATGAAAAATACATTGTTATTGAGTCTCGAAAGACGTATTTGACCTAATATGGGAGATCGCCAACTTCGGGGCAACTTCGGCAGGATTGAACTCGCCTCCGGTTGCCCATTCCGAGCGATCTCCTTGCTTGTTGCCTTTGACGATGACGAAGCGAAAAGTGGGACGCAGAGAGTAACGTCAGCCGAAAATGCGTTAAATATTATTCATTTGTGCAGAGAGGATTTACCAAGTGTAATTTGCGCGGAAATGGTGGGACTCGACATCTCATTAGATATCGAGTGAAATATGGATAACATCCGGGTATGACGTACGCAAAGTTGGTTTAAAGTGTAGGAAAGTTGAATTTCGATTGATTAATTAAACGATTAATGTATGGCTCTTATGACGGCCTTTGGGATGGTGACACTGTCAGCGTCATACGAATGCTTTTAGGATGAATCTGGGAGTAGGATCGAGTCTGACAACATCAAATTATTCTTATCAAAGGCAATTAGTCCAGTGACTCTACTTGTTCATAAATTTTCGTAAATACATTTATCCTCTTAATGAAGTTTACACCCTCGTGACTTGTCATTATACACTGTTGAAGGTGAAAGGAGAAATCAGATTGAAAACACAAACCAAATCTTCAGAAAAGTTTTATTTGTCATGCTGCAAACGGAAGTCGCTGCTGAATCAACCTGGTAATAGATCGAAAATAGTTTAGGTATTCTTTAAATAATCGTTTTATTAGAGTGTGATTGTATGCAGACTAATAAAAGGGGATATTTGTTGACAGTAAATATTATAGACAAGAAACTGTCAATGAATTAATTTTTAAAATATTTATATGAACAGTATATGAAAAAGTACTTTCTTACCATGATGACCGTGATGCCCTCCATGATGGCCTCCGTGGTGACCCCCGTGGTGACCCCCGTGGTGACCTCCGTGGTGACCCCCGTGGTGACCCCCGTGGTGACCTCCGCCGAAGCAGCAAGGCAAGGTCTTGGCGGCGGCGAAGGCAAAGGCGAGAGCCAGCAGGAGAAGCAGGGCGAGGAACCGCATCTGCAGCAGACGCGGAAGCAGTCAGGGCGGGGCGATGAGGCCGAGGGACGTGTGGCGAGCCGAGCGGCCGTTCGGACCTCGGCCGTTCGGGAGGGGGGGGGGGGGGGCGGCGCCGTTGGGCGAGTGTAGTGAACTGCGATTGCAATTATATCTCGCCTTAGAGTGTAAAAGTAGCGTGACTGCCACCACCCATTTAATTGCCGTATGGGAACGGATGTTGTTTGTGGGAAGAGGGATAGTGTAGAAGGCGATGCAGGAAAGGAGCGATAGTTTGTGTGGATGTGTGTGGTGCGTGTGTGAGGTGTATATGGTTGTGGCGAGAATATAAAGGTCGGTATGCGTGAATCTAAGCCGAGGAGAGGCGTGTGCGGGGAGAAATCTCCAACGCATTTAATAAAGTAATCAACTGTCATTAATTATGATTTCCACTGATACTCTTTTCCCATCACAGGTTTAGGGGGAAACTCATCATGCGTAAAATTATTTATTAAAATGATAAAAGACTTTTAAGACAATAAAACGACATTAAAACTGAACAATAAAACGGCAAAAATGAACAATAAAACGGCAATAAAACTGAACAATAAAACGACAATAAAACAATAAACTGAACAATAAAACACTGAACAAAAGATAAAACACTGAACAAAAGATAAAACACTGAACAAAGATAAAACACTGAATAGAACAAAAGATAAAATGAATAGAACACACTGAATAATAAAATCAACACATTGAACGGTAAAATAATTTAAAAGAGAGCACTGGTAAAATCACATAAAATAAATAAAACCATAAATGGACTGGCACCGAGATCATTAGGTCACTTCGCCGAACAAATAACTTAGCAAACTTCTCTCACCTCCTATAGTCAGGTACGTCCACAACCACTTATCTTTAGGAAAAAGGGGAATGGTCGTTCCGGGGTTTCCCTCACTAGCAGTCAGTCACGACCAACCCTCGAATCCCCTGAGTTTGTCTGTTTGACCTCCCACGTCAGTTCCTACGCGGGAGTAAGCTAAAATCAGGGTTTTCCTCTGATACTAAATTAATAAAATTCATGTTAAAATCCAATAAAACTATAAAAAGAAAATACTTCAATAATAGACATTGATAAAAATATAATCAACTAATGAAATCGAAATAAAAACTTTACGTTAAAAGAACCATCGTATCAGTTATGGCCATATATGTAAAATCTGATGAATTAAAAGTAGAAAATAAAAGTAATTAAAAGCAACCCATTAA
>NW_020872894.1:359482-361982 GCF_003789085.1 Penaeus vannamei
TGAGTCGGCCCGCCGGGAGTTCGGCCCTTCCGCCGACAACTACAGGGGTGGGTCACCTTCATTTTGGTGTCGGCGGGCGGCAGGCGGCTGCCAAGCCGTGCCCGCCACATCCCCGCTGCCCTGGCCCGCCAACGCGCGGCCCTCTCCCCACCCCCTGCCGAGCGTGCTGGGCTGGGCTGGAACGCTGCAAGGCGGGCGCGGGTCCCCCTCGGCCCCCGCCCCTCTCTTGACGTTCGGAATGGTTTCCGAGTGCCGCCCCCCTTTTGCGGCCTTCCCCTCGCGACGGCTGAGCCCCCTGCGGTTCTTCTCCCCTCGGCCACGTTTCGCCGGTAGCGCGGAGTTAGATCCCGGGTGTGCACACCCTTGCGGCGAGAAAGGAAAAAACCCCCCGGCAATCCCACGCCCCTCCTCCTGCGGAGCCCACGGGTGAGGCAGGTTGAAAAGGAGCCTGTGCCCCACTGCCTTGGCAGCCCCGCCTGTCCCGGCCGGCTGGCTGGCTGGCCTGCCTGCGCCCGCGCCCCTCTCCCCCCCCCCCCCCCCCCTCTGTCCTCCTCGTCGCTGCACGACCACGATGGCGATAGAGAGAAGGGCTCGCGCCCGGGAGGGAGCTCGCCGCGGCCGTTGTTCTGGTCCGGCGACGCTGTCGTCTCCCTCCCCTGTGTGCGGCGCACCCTGAGTCGAGAGAGAAACGACCCCCAACAACCAGCCATCGAAAAGAGTGCGGCCCCCCCTTTATTTGAAATGCCCCCCTTCCTTCGTCCCCATCCCTTCCTGGTGTGGCTTCTGGCCTCAGCAGCGGGAGAGCGGGGCGAGAGTCGTCGGGCTTTTCCGGGGGGGGGGTTTTGCCATGTGAAAAGCCAAAGTAACAATAACCGGAGAGGTCGAGAGAGAAGTGAGAGGAAGAAGGAAGGCAGGCAGGAAGGCAAGACCGCAGCGGAAGAGCGGCGGCGGCGGCGGCAGTGCCTCCCCCGTAATGGGGCAGCGCTGCTGCTGCTGCCGCCCCCCCGCTCGAGAAAGCTACTATCGTCTCCCTCCTCCTCCTCCTCCTTCTTCTTCCATGTCCTCCTCCTCCTAATGTTGTTCATATGACGACGACCACGCTAGTGTGCGTTGTTGCTTCTACCTGGTTGATCCTGCCAGTAGTCATATGCTTGTCTCAAAGATTAAGCCATGCATGTGTAAGTACAGGCCGACTTAAGGCGAAACCGCGGACGGCTCATTAAATCAGATATAACTCATTGGATCTCTGCTGAACCGCAATACTTGGATAACTGTGGTAATTCTAGAGCTAATACATGCCTTTGTAGTCTCCGACCGCGAGGGAGGAGCGCTTTTATTAGACAAAAACCCTCGGCAGCCGGTTCCCGCAAGGGGCAGGCCGCACACATCTTGGTGAATCAGAATAACTTTTGCCGAGCGCACGACCCCTCCCGTAACCCGGGTTGGGTCGGCGCCGCGTCCTGCAGGCGTCTGCCTTATCAGCTCTCGATTGTAGGTTAAAAACAGTGGCTATCACGGGTAACGGGGAATCAGGGTTCGAAGAGGAGCCTGAGAAACGGCTACCCATCTAAGGAAGTTTCCCTCAGGATAGCTGGCACTCGCATCGAACGAGTTCCATCCGGTAAAGCGAATGACTAGGGGTGTTGGGGACGAAAGAACCTAGAATGTAATAGTCAGAAACTCCGTGCTGATGCTGACAGACGAAAACATTAAAAACATTCCTTACTGAAGTGCTAAATGACATTATAAACATAAATTCACTGAACAGCTACCTAACCGAGACTAAATATCCATTATGCAGAACTCAAGCTCACAGGGCAGGACAATAAAACTTCTTTTTCTAACTTATTATTTTTATTATAGGCTTTAGATCGATCCGCGCGACGCCAGTTAACACGTTGGCGCCATTGTTAATGTTCTTTATGTTATTCTACTTTTATGGAAATATACATTTATTAAACGCATGTCAGCTGGCAAGTATCATTGTAAATATCATTTTATTTTATTTTCCTATACATATGTATTTAATAAAAGTATGGCTCAGTTAACACGTTGGCACCGTTGTCAATATTATTTCTTTCTCTCTGTTTGTTCGTAAACACACACACACACATACACACACAACACAAATACACACACACATACATACAAACACAAACACACACGCATACATACAAACACAAGCACACACATGCATACAACACACACACATACAATCACACACACACATCACACACACATACAATCACAAACACACACACATGCAAAAAAAAAAAAAAAAAACACACATACAAGAACAAAACACACACAAACACACATACACACACACAAAACACACATAAACTCACACACAAACACACACACATACACAAACACAAAGACACACACACACACACACACACACACACACACACACACACACACAAAGACACACACACATTTCGATTAACAATCCCTTGATTCTATGACAAAAATTAACTTGTTCTTTTTAAGTCAACGT
>NW_020872894.1:376795-391795 GCF_003789085.1 Penaeus vannamei
ATCAGACACTGGCGTCCCGTCCCCGCGTCATTCAGAGAAACAGAAAACGGAGTAGCATCGCTTAACCTACAGCCCCGTATCACTCTAATTATGTGTATATATCATTTCAGATAATAGTAATAGGGTTCTTCGATGAAATATTGTCTTCCAGTTGGTAATATGGACGCAGGAGAAGCCGCTCTCGTCTCCTACTACTTAGAAGAAAATAAAAGTAGAATATCTTTCCATGAATTCCGAAGGAAGAAATTGCAAAGCCAAAAGAGGAGGAATTTTGCGCCGGGGTAGGATTTAGGGAGAAATTTTAGTACAATATGGTGATTTAGTATAATAGGGTGATCAATTCTTTTGTATTTTCGCCGAGTTGTTTCACACTTGGGCCATTGTGAGGAGTAGCACCTCAAAGGTAAGTGTTCTTTTCCAATGAAATATTTGGATTTTTTTTATCTTTTTGTTCTAATTAAACTACACTTATTAAGATATTTCCATTTCAAAGAACGTAACAACTTGGGACACTGAGAACTCTGCATGGACTCACCAGGTGTTTAAGACATTAAAAAAAGAATAGTGAAAAAATGGAGTTTAGCTTTACTAAGTGTTTAGGCTTAGTAAAACTAATATCCTTTCTTGGAAAAAAAAAAATCAAAAATAGTTACATTTAATCTAAGATAATTAGTATAATTCATACAGGGTCGGAAGTGGTGGAGGATGTGGGGTGAACAGACCTCCCAGGTTTTGTCATATCCTCATATTATTATTATTATTATTATTATTATTATTATTGATTTATCTATTATTATTATTATTTTTTTTTAGCTGGGTTTTGTCTGTAAATATGAGTACATGTCGGCAATTTTGATGGTTTTACTCCTCCAGTATAAACTGAATTTTCGCCTCTGACTATGTAAATTAGAGAATTTGTCTGTGACCTGGTAGTGCAACCTGGTTTATTATTTATCCTAATTATGCGTTTGTTGCTAATGATAATAATAATGATAATAGTAATAACATAATGATTATAATGATAATGTTGATGGTTGGTAATAATGATAATCATTGTTATTATCATGATAATGGTAGCAATCATAGTAATAATGATAATGATAATAATTATAACATTAACAATCATGATAATGGTAAAGATAATAGAAATAATAATACTTACAGCAAAACAGTGCTAATAATGACATTAAGGATGATGATCGTGATAAAAATAATGATAATAATATTGATAATGATAATGATAATAATGATAATATTAATATTGATAATGATTATGACAATAAAGATAATAATGATTTAAATTCTATGTTGATACATATAGTGTAACTAAGGTAACAGACATTTATCAAGATCTTTGCAATTATTGTAATATAGATTTAACATATCACTTTGGTCTCAATCACAAACGGAAAATTATTGTCAGAGTTGTTCTTACGGCCAATAAAACAGAAAAAAAATAAAGTCAGAATTTCATCACCAATTAACTCTTTTATATAAAGTGTGGTATATAATTTATTTATTATAATCATTATTATTTTTATCTGGCACGTATTCTAGTTCTTATACTAAGGGTCCCTCGAACCTGAACTTACCCCCCCCCCACGCTCAAGATCTGAAACCGCTCCTGGATGCAACTCAACGTCAGCCTTGCAACACGCCGAGTAGATAAGGAGAGTTCAAGGCCGAGTAGATAAGGAGAGTTCAAGGCCAAGTAGATAAGGAGAGTTCAACGCCGAGTAGATAAGGAGAGTTCAACGCCGAGTAGATAAGGAGAGTTCAAGGCCGAGTAGACAGGAAGACTTCAAGGCCGAGTAGATAAGGAGAGTTCAACGCCGAGTAGACAGGAAGACTTCAAGGCCGAGTAGATAAGGAGAGTTCAAGGCCGAGTAGATAAGGAGAGTTCAAGGCCGAGTAGACAGGAAGACTTCAAGGCCGAGTAGATAAGGAGAGTTCAACGCCGAGTAGACAGGAAGACTTCAAGGCCGAGTAGATAAGGAGAGTTCAAGGCCGAGTAGATAAGGAGAGTTCAAGGCCGAGTAGACAGGAAGACTCCAACGCAGAGTAGATAAGGAGACTCCAGGTCCAAGTAGACAGGAAGACTCCAACGCAGAGTAGATAAGGAGAGTTCAAGGCCAAGTAGACAGGAAGACTTCAGGGCTGAGTAGATAAGGAGAGTTCAAGGCCAAGTAGACAGGAAGACTTCAAGGCCGAGTAGATAAGGAGAGTTCAAGGCCAAGTAGACAGGAAGACTTCAGGGCTGAGTAGATAAGGAGAGTTCAAGGCCAAGTAGACAGGAAGACTTCAAGGCCGAGTAGATAAGGAGAGTTCAAGGCCGAATAGATAAGGAGAGTTCAAGGCCAAGTAGACAGGAAGACTTCAGGGCTGAGTAGATAAGGAGAGTTCAAGGCCAAGTAGACAGGAAGACTTCAAGGCCGAGTAGATAAGGAGAGTTCAAGGCCAAGTAGACAGGAAGACTTCAAGGCTGAGTAGATAAGGAGAGTTCAACGCCGAGTAGACAGGAAGACTTCAAGGGCGAGTAGATAAGGAGAGTTCAAGGCCGAATAGATAAGGAGAGTTCAAGGCCAAGTAGACAGGAAGACTTCAAGGCCGAGTAGATAAGGAGAGTTCAACGCCGAGTAGACAGGAAGACTTCAAGGGCGAGTAGATAAGGAGAGTTCAAGGCCGAATAGATAAGGAGAGTTCAAGGCCAAGTAGACAGGAAGACTTCAAGGCCGAGTAGTAAGGAGAGTTCAACGCCGAGTAGACAGGAAGACTTCAAGGGCGAGTAGATAAGGAGAGTTCAAGGCCGAATAGATAAGGAGAGTTCAAGGCCAAGTAGACAGGAAGACTTCAAGGCCGAGTAGATAAGGAGAGTTCAAGGCCGAATAGATAAGGAGAGTTCAAGGCCAAGTAGACAGGAAGACTTCAAGGCCGAGTAGATAAGGAGAGTTCAAGGCCGAGTAGACAGGAAGACTTCAAGGCCGAGTAGATAAGGAGAGTTCAAGGCCCAGTAGACAGGAAGACTTCAAGGCCGAGTAGATAAGAAGACTTCAACGCCGAGTAGATAAGGAGAGTTCAAGGCCAAGTAGACAGGAAGACCCCAAGGCAGAGTAAACAGGGAGACATCAAGGCCGAGTAGATAAGGAGACTCCAGGTCCAAGTAGACAGGAAGACTTCAAGGCTGAGTAGATAAGGAGACTTCAACGCCGCGGAGACAGTGAGCCTCCGGCGGGCGAGGCAGAAGGAGAAGCTCCTCGTCCACCGGAGTGCGGCTCAGACACGCACTCATTCGCACACTCTTCCTCGACGTCGGTACCATACTGCGATTCTCGTGATCTCGCACTCCACGAGGCTTGATTGTGCTCCGGGGTCGAAACTACCCCACGAGGCTTGATTGTGCTCCGGGGTCGAAACTACCCCACGAGGCTTGATTGTGCTCCGGGGTCGAAACTACCCCAGCCAACGGTGCTGTCAAGATCCCCAAGTGCAAGATTTTTTTTTGTTTTGTTTTGTTTTGTTTTTGTTTGCATTGGTTTCCGAAAGTTGCATCACTTCTCCCAGGTTCTTTAATTTTCTTGTGATCGCGCCCATGAATGAGGTCGAATGTACACTCTGGTTATTTTTATGTTTACCCTATTTGTTTCTTCCTCAATTGCCTTTACTTCCACGATGAGGTCCAGTTTAATCTCCTTTATAATGATTCCATTCTCGTGTTAATATTACTAACCCCTGTTACCATTTACCTTTTTTCCCCAGATATTATTATCGTTTACCCCATTTGTTTCTTCCTCAATTGCCTTTAATTCTGCTATGAGATATTTAACCTCTTTTATGATTCAATTTTCTGTTTATATTACTACACTCTGTTACCATTTACCTTTTTTCTCCAGATGTTATCATCGTTTACCCCCATTTGTTTCTTCCTCAATTGCCTTTAATTCCGCTATGAGGTCCTATTTAACTCTTTTATTATTCCATTTTCTGTTAATATTACTAACACTCTGTTACCATTTACCTTTTTCCCAGAAATTATCGTCTCTTGAGTCCTAACTTCCCATTTCCTAGCTTGGATTCAGTGATGCATATTTCAACTAGTTTTTTTTTTCCATTTTAGTTGCTGTGTCTCGTTTCAGTAACTTCGAGGATAAACCATTTGTATTTGAATAAACTTTCTTGATAATCTTTCGGTATTTCTTTAGAGTAGAAGGGTAATGTCTGTCTGTCTCTGTATCTTGGTTCCGATAGAAGATTTGTTTTGCTTGGAGACCTCTCACCCGCCAAAGTTTTTTTCGTCCTTGGATTCTGTTTGTTATTGTTTTTAACGTCTTCCATTTTTTTTTCTGTAGTTTTTCTCATGTTTTGTTCACGTTTTCTCTGTATTCTTCGTGGGTGGTCAGGGCTTTAGTTTTTTTTATGATATCAGAAACTGTTTATTTGTTCATGAATGACACTTTGAAAGGGTGCTTCTTGACCTTTAAAGAATAATCGTATGAGCTATGACGATTTATTCCGAGACATTGTGAGTTAGAACTTTGAGATTTTGGCATTCAGCTTCGTTGTATTCCTTCTTCTACAGCTTTTTATTTATGTCGTAATATGACTGTGCCCTTGTCTGCATCTGTCAGATTTGCAGTTGTCTCCGCATGTCAACGAGGATGTCTTAAATATTTTTTTCTCGACCGCAGCAAGTTGTGTCTTTCGGCCAGTTTGTTAAATTGTGCGAGGCCCAGTAATTACACAGAGATAAATGCATATCTATCTATCTATCTGACAGATATACGTTTATTTATCTATTAGGTACGTATGTATGTCTAGACTGACAGGTATGCCTTTCTTTGTGTATATAAATGTCCCGACTTCAGGTCGGACTTGCTTAATTTTAACATACAGGCTGTTTATCTTTTCCTCTGTACTCCATGGTTATCTTTATTTTTTCCATTTATTTACTGTTTACTTTATTTTCGATGCATCGGCATATGTAACTGTCATTTACATTCGAGTTTGGTGCTTTTCAATTACTTACAATATCTCCAACATTTTTCTTTACCTTATTTTCGACTTTTTTCACTCAATTCTTTGCTTCCATTTGTCTCCCGTCTCGTCTTGATTTCCAATTCCTCATTATTTCACCTTCATTCTTTTTTGTTAGATTTTTATTTCTACAATGAATGATTGCAATAAATTTTCAAGCACTTCCTTCAAATACATGTTTTCTTCGCGTATTTCTAGAGCAGGCTGTCTACCAGGACTTCGACAGCCGCAGTTTCTTACTGCTGCTTCTGCTAACTTCATTTTCTAGTCTGCTGTTTAGTTGCTGCCATGAAAAAAATAATAATAATAATAATATAATAATAATAATAATATATAATAATAATAACAATAATAATAATAATGATCATAATAATAATAATCATAATAATAATAATAATAATAATAATAATAATAATATCAATAATTATAATAATAATAATAATCATAATAATAATAACAATCATAATAATGATAATAATAATAATGATAATAATAATGATAATAATAATAATAGTAATAATAATAATAATAATAATAATAATAATAATTATTATTATTATTATTATAATGATAATGATAATAATAATAATAATGATAA
The DNA here is from genome assembly GCF_003789085.1 of Penaeus vannamei. Taxonomy (NCBI): domain Eukaryota; kingdom Metazoa; phylum Arthropoda; class Malacostraca; order Decapoda; family Penaeidae; genus Penaeus; species Penaeus vannamei. Next base: position 382,425 of record NW_020872894.1, read on the forward strand.
TAATAATAATGGCATAATAATCATTATAATAATAATAATGAATGGCATAATAATCATAATTAATGGCATAATAATAATAATAATGATGCTAATAATAATAATAATAATAATAACAACAACAAAACAACAATAATGATAATAATAATAGCAAGAATTAATTTGATTTGTCTACTTTTAGTGTGCCATCCTTGACCCATTACAATCAAGTGTACTTACAGTTATCAATGAAAAAAAAAGAATATTGAATTTCGTTCCGAACTGGTATAGTTAATTTCATGTAAACGTTAGACTTTATTACATTTAAATTTGTCATTACGTTACTAATGTAATATTTTTTCTCTGCAGATTTATTGCGTTACATTTACGTACATATAAGGTAATAATTTCGACTAATGATATGGTGTCATAATCCAGAAACATCAATTTATGATTAACTTTCAAAATTTTATTAATCAACTTTCGCCATAAGTAATGTTGTGTAAAAGAATATATATTGCAAGTGACTGAGGACTTAGTATATACATTTTTATTTCATCGCAGATCCATATACCGTTTTCACATGTTTAGATTTTAATATCTTTACTTTTTCCTCTCTCTCTCTCTCTCTCTCTCTCTCTCTCTCTCTCTCTCTCTCTCTCTCTCTCTTATATATATATATATATATATATATATATATATATATATATATATATATATATATATTCTCCTTTTATCATTATCATTTACAACATATTTTTTTACATTCAGCATGAACTATGCACATGTATAATACCCCATGGTATGTTTGTGTGTGTGTAGATATATACGTATATATATATACACATACATACACACAACACACACACAAACACACACATACACACACACACAATTATATATATATATATATTATATATATATATATATATATATATATATATATTATATATATATATATATATCTGTGTGTGTGTATGTATATATAATGTGTATATATATTTATGCACATACATATACACATATATTTTTATATGTATGCGTATATCCGGAGCACAGCTGCTTTGACCGCGTTGACCCAGGATGACCGGCGAGAGCGTGACCCTCGTTCGGCTCGGACCTCCCGACGCCACCCGGACCAGCTGACCTCGACACGTGCCCAACCCACGAGCCAAGCTGCCGGACACGCTACCGTTTTTCACGTGTCTGACCTCCATCCAAAGACGCTACGAGATACTGGTTTCTCTAGACCTTCCTGATAGTATAGTTGCTCTCTTGTCATTATATGGATATTATTGTATGCATGTGTGAACTTCTGCCGCCATTTTGTTATTTAATTGGCCAATATATACATCGGTGCCTATATGAATACAAACACAGTAACGTGTACACAAAAATGATGATGTAAGAAAATCCACAATGAGAATTTAAAATAATGGAGTTTTCGAACAAACAAAATATATGTATATATATTTATTTATTTACTTATCTATCTATCTATCTATATGTATACACAGGTATACATGCATGTGCGTGTGTGTAAAGAGCATAAGGATTATTACAATTTCTTTTTATAATTATATTATTGTCTCTTGACTTCACCATTATCATTCAAAATAGCATACCATACTAGCCATATCTTAGAGATACACTTACACGAATAAATAGATGAATAGACAACTGAATAAACATAAATACACACACATATGTATGTACGTACACAGTTGCATACATTTCTACATACACGAATACACCCATCTATACCCATAAACACGGCTGCAGTAAACACACACTCACACGATGCCAAGGAGGAGAGAAGTCCGTGCGTCTCCCGCCGAGGTTAGAGGAGAACTGCGGCGGCGAGGGCCAGCTGATTCTCCTGCACCGTGAGATAAGAAGAAGGCCCGATAGCCGATAGCGAGAGATAAAAAAGCCTCCGAGGCGTATATCAGCGAAAGAAATCTCCGTACCATTGATTATCGGATCGGTCGCTGTGAAGGAATCTTTGTGCTTTGTTTGTTTGTTGTTTCGTTTCGTCTCGCGAGTTAGTGAAGGTTCTTGCTCTTGCTGGTATGTATATGGATAAGCATATACATACATACATATATATGTATATATATATATATATATATATATATATATATATATATATATATATATTATATATATATACACACACACACACACACACACACACACACACACACCACACACACACACACACACACACACACACACACACATGTATATAATATATATATATATATTATATTATATATATATATATATATATATATATATATATAATATGGGCAATGGGAAATACAGCGATGTTCATGCTAAGTTTATTACTTGATATCAAATTATCACCATCATTTACCATCTCGTAAAGTCTCATCATCGGCCGTTCTATTCTTAACTTAACTGACTATATCATTTTCGGATAAGGGAAAATACACCACCAGTCTTACAACCTTTATTTACGTAATTGCAATAGACTATTCCTTGAAGACGTGGCTTGTCTTTAAGGTATGTTCTTTAGGCCTATGAACAATGACAAGCCGCTAGCAAAATTTCCCTCAGCACTACGCTCTCTCTCACAAATGAAGGAAGAATATAGAGAAATTTTGTATTTCCATTGATTATGTGATGCATAACACACTCATCTTTCTCCTTTAAACACTTGGCCAAAGGTTATTTCTCGGTCTTCGTAAGTCCACGGAAGAGAACCAACAAAGAAAGAAAGTAAAGGAAGAGTAAGAATTCTTTTGATTTCTCTTACCCACAATGCACCCGGGGTAGCAGTTCTCTCAGCCTGCATATGTCAACAGAAGATCTTTCTTTGCTCTTTTGCTCGTGGCTTTTGAAGCACCTTTACGCAGAGATCTATGTAAGTTGGAAATATAATGTTAAGATTATCTGCTGACAAAACCAGAGGCCTTTGATACATTCAAAATTTTTGGGTCAACTTCCCTCGGGCGCTTTCGAAATCTCTCCTTGCACGTGAGAGACGATAACTAAAATGGTTCTTTTGGGCATTATTCTTGTTCTTCGAAGGAGAATAAGATCTCGATAAATAAGTTTTCACTCGGAAAGATTTGATTCTGATACGAATTAAGGTCGTGATGGAGGGTAAGTTGAGAAAATCTTTCCTAGATGCTCACCAGAATTTGGATGGGAAAAGATGCCCCTTCATTATATTCTTGCTGTTTGACCGATGCCAAGTGCTATATATTTGTAATCTGTATCCACGAATGCGAGGAAAAGAAAGCAAAAAACATGATAGTAATTAAATAGTTTTTTTGTGTTTTTTAATTCATGGCCTTTATGCAGTTCGGGAAGTTTCAGAAATCGCTTAATCTGCAGCAATATTCTTGATTTCTCGGCTGGCTAAGGCGTTTTGTATTCTAATCTCGCTCTAATAGACGAGTAGAAGCGATAGATAAACGCTTTGATTCTGAAGCTAAAACTAATAACTAGGAATATGAGAATAAAATAGAAACTAATCGGAGAGAGAGACAGAAAGTTGAATTCTTATCAAGTTTAATGATTCTATATCTCATTTCAAAGGTAATGATTTGAAAGCAAGGTGGAATGAACAAACATATTTGAAAACGAAGGACAGGAGCAGTCAGTGTGCCCGAATGGAGCTATGCAAAAGCAACACCTTTCGTTATCTGGCAAGTTGGATGACGCAAAACAAGTGGCAAAGAAATGGAAAAAAGTAGATGATGTTCAGATTTTGACAAGAACAATGTGAAAAGGATAAAACCGGTAAAAAAGGTCATTAATATATTTAATTAAAGGGCGGTACGGTAAAGAAAAGTACCTTGCAAGCACCCAAATCCACTTTAGACCACTTTAATTCATCATCTTATTGGAGGAAAAATATCCCTAAATCCAGCTAGGACCACTTCATTTTGTTTCGAGGGAAGAAAATCCCCAAATACATCTGAGACTACTACATGTAATTCTTTAACGGAAGTGAAAAATCCCCCTCATTTTCTCCATTCCACTAATCCCTCGTCTACCCACACACTTCTCTTTACACAACTCTGCTCTTCTCTCTTCTCTTCTGCACCTATAAGCAACGCGACTTCTGCTAGCTACTTTTTACTGCATTTCTGGGGCGCCATGTTGGAGTAACAAGTAGGCGCAAAATGACCGAATCCTAAACTTAAAATGTGAACCAGTGATTTTTTCTCTCGAACGCAAACGAACCGCAACCGCGTGAAGACGAACCGCACCGTGTGAAAAGGGTCTTACGGAGTCTTAAGGAGGCGTGTGATACCCAAGGCAGATATTTATTTCTTGGACAATTGTCATGGCCTATTGACCACTATATCTGTGCGTTTAGGAAAGATGTCGAAGAGAATGTTCGTTTTAGTTCATAGCAAAGGACACCATCGTCTTTAGAATGTCAAGTAAACCACAAACATCGGGATCGTGTTTGCTTCTTCATTTCCAGGTATGTGTAATAAACGTCTAGAATAATATGATAAATATACGGTCCGATTTTTTATCTTTATGCCCGTGGGAGTCATGCCCATGCACTGCAGCGAAATGAACATGTTATATATACATTTTACTGAACACTCACTGGCGATCTGATGACATAGCAGCCATGCATATGTAACTCCTGACCGCTGTGTTCGACGCAGCATAGAATTCTTGGCCAGAGTAGATACATTCCTGCTAAAAGACTGGATACAGAGCTTTCCTTTTGTCTGGGGCGAGAACTTTGAAATCAGTGTGTAGCAATGGTTGTTCAGATCTTGTGTTCATATAAGAGGAGTGATCTGGAAGTAATGTCGGCAAAGGCTTTTTTTATATTATTATTATTATTATTTTTTTTTTTACAGAAAAGGGGAAAATCAAAATTTCCCTTGCATTACGTAGGGACAATCTTTTGGCAAATTCCTTTCTTTGTGAAATCAGTCGTTCCTTTTAAGAGAATGGACAAGCTTCTGAGGACCTCAGTCGAGTCCCAAGAAGAGGAGCAGTGTTAACAGGTGGTTTGGAAAAACACTGACTTTGAAGTAGTGGTCAGCAGGGAGAGTAAATAAGTAAACTGCCTTCCTTAATTGCAAATCTTATACGTATTCTTGGCAATTGGTAAGAAGATTAAGGATCTCAAAACCATTTCTCTGTGAGACATAGCGGCCCCCACAGCGTGTCATGTGCTGCAACAGCTTGACCAAGACGCCCCACTGCCTCATTTATTACTGGCGATATCCGACTTGCACACAGCACTCGGTATCCATGGGAATAAATGAGCTGGACAGAGGATGTGAGAAATTTTAAACTTTGTATGAGCAGTGTAATCTATATGCCTAATTATTGTGAATTATAAATAATTAAGTTAATTTTATGAAGAAGATTGTGAAGTGGAAAGGTTAATAATTTACAGTTTTAGAAGATGCAACTTTCGAAAGATGTACAAGAGAGACGCGTGTTTTGGTCTTCTCTCTCCATATTTCCGATCGAACGGCTTATTAATTGTTTTGACCTTAATATCTTGTCCTTTTTGGGATTCGGTATGTATGATTTCATTATTAATAAATAAAGAGTGGTGGAACTCTTTCTACTATATTATTTACTTCATTTATTTGAAATTACAGTGATATTAGTGGAAGAAGAGAGGAGGCTGAACAGATAAACACCATGCCATTCCTATGCCAATCGCCGCTTGGAGACCGCTGATTATGTCTGAACGGTTCTCCAATATAATTAACAGGTCTTGTGGAGAGATTATTATGATAGTGTTCATCTGGTTGGTTCGGGAAATTTCCCACAGGTGTGGTATGAAGTAGTATTTAACCCCAGAATTCTCCACAGAGGACCAAACCTCGCGTGCTGCTGGTTCCAGCATCAGAAAATTGAGTTCTTTAGTGTGGCCGAGAACCAGACGTACAAGATAGACTCGCTGGTGGTAGACGGCTGGAGATGATGATGACCTCTATATTACTATTCGTGTTTTGTTAATTTCTGCATTTATTTTATCCATCTTGGAGGGTATGCTCTCTGTGTATGATGCTGCGAGCTTACCGATTCCTCTTTTGTGGTTCATTAACACATTTTATACACGCATTGTAACGGCGTGTACTTTCTGTAGATATATACCAACACATTTGTTTAAACAGTTTGTAGATGAATATGAATTTCGGATAAAAGGTAAGTAATACAATGCATATGCATGATATGTGCTAATTATTCAAGCGCTGGGGCTGGGGCATTAAAGGCACATCCCTCAAACACCCGAAGCGGCGGCTCTCTCATCCTGGCGTCCTAGTTCCTGCCCTGCGAGAAGCGGTCCGGGGTACAGCAGCTTGTTCATCTTCCTCGGCAGGTTCCTCCAGAATTCGATGTCCTGGGAAAAGGTGGAAATGCATGTGAAGGCTTTTGGATATTGCTCTCGAACATTATGCGTGTTGTTTGACAGCATGTCAAACCGTTTCTGCTTAAAAAAACTATTCATTGCAAATTTGACCTGTACAAAATGGGGAATTTTGGGCACCGATTTCTTGCTAAAAGAATGGGTTCGCATCAGCGTGCTCGGGTCCCCCCCCCCCCCCCCCCACCCGATTTGATTTCGAGGCCCGAGCGCCGTACCTGCTCCTGTCGTAGAGCTTCATGGCGGGGCGGAGGTGATGCCGAGGTAGGAGAGGCTCGAGGCCTCAGTCGGCGTCCACTTGAAGCCCAGGGACAGGTCGGGCGTCGGGTTCCTGCGAGGGAGATCGTTTTAGTGGAGTAGTGCATTCTTTGCCGACATATTTGCAAATTACGAAGCTCATTTTTTCCCCAGAGAGCTGGTGTGCAGTAGTGTGCCACATCAGCTGCCGAGACTGACTCGCAAATCCCCCGTCCTTGGACATCCCTGGAAAGCGTTTCCTCTCACCCGGTGGCGGCGAAGTTGGTCCAGAGATCCACCATGATCCGGGACACGAAGAGGTCCTCCTCCTTGGTCAGGCTGACGTTGAGCTTATCGAAGGAGAAGAGGTACTGCAGGTCGTCCGAGTCGCCCACGTCTGTGTGCGAGAGAAGCCTTTGTGTCGGTCGCCGCCAGAGCTAAATCCGTCACGTGGAGACGGACCAAAATGAAAACAGTAAAGAAACCTTATCCAAACCTGCATTTATTCACAACAAACTCGGGAAAACCTCTTGTCCCCGAGGAAGGGCTCCTCACAGGCCAGGTTCCACGCGGGCGAGGGCCCCCGGAACAGGTCGGAGAAGGCGTGCTCCCCGCGGTGCTGCAGCTCGTAGGCGAAGGCGCGGAAGCCGAAGGCGGCGTCGCGCGCGTGGTGCTCGACGGCCTCCACGTGACATGCTGTAGAAGCTGTCGCCGAGGAGCTGGGGGAGGGGGAGGAGGGTCGGGGTCAGGCCGAGGTACTGACACTGAGGCGCAGTCGCTCCAAAGAGCATTCTCACTCCAGGCCCGTGGCGGCTGGCGATGCCAGCTGGTCTTACCTTGACGAGAGGGTCGATCTTGGTCAGGTCGAACTCCATGGGCCCAGGTACCTGTGGAAGGCCAGCGGGCCAGGTACTCGGGGTCGTCGTCCCAGGCCTCGAAGCCGAGGGCGGGGGGGCCCACGAGGCTGAAGTTCTGGATCATGCTGTCATGACGCCGTCCTCACGAACGCTGAGGAGGAAGCGAGAAAGAGATTCCCCTTTACTTCAATGTTCGACCGCCAGGGGGCGAAATGCTGTGCAACATATGCGGGGAAAGGAAGTCTTTATAAATGATTGAAATGGCATTTGTGGCTGCGAGGACGGAGCCAGCGCCGGCCCTCCCTCTGGGTTGAAGGCGCCCCGTCCCGCGTCACGCCGGAGAGGACGTCGACGCGGTTGTAGCGGCCTTCCCTGATCAGCGTGGCGGGGTGGGCGGAGGAATTCGCCGTCCACGCGCGGGCGTCAGGACGTACGGGGAGGCTGTGGGAGACGAGGGTCACGTTTCCTTCTGTCCGTTTACTGATCCAGGACGGCATGAATGAACATAGACACACACACACACACCACACACACACACACACACTCCAATAAGCGTCCAGACAGAAGCTTGCTCACCGTGATGTACGGCGTCACGGCCATCAGCTGCTCGACGGGGACGTCCCTGAGGCAGTCGACGAGCGCCGTGCTGTTGGCGGCGTCCGGCGTCGCCGGACAGCCCACCATGCGGCCGAAGCCGAGGCCACCTGCCGGTGGTCCTCCCGGAGCGCCCAGGGACACAGCGCCGCCCCCGACTGCATGATGGCTCGCTGGAAGAGGCCTTCGGCGGGAGAGGAAGGAAATTAGAGACGGAGAAGTCTCTTGGGCGACAAATTACGCATCTGCTATAGATGGAACGTGGATGAGCTTGAGATAATCTTTAGAAACCATCATATGCTCAAGGTCTGAATTCCCTCATACATACACATACACATCCCTACCTCTTCCCCACATCTCGAATAGGAACTACTGCTGGCCATGAGATGGATTTACTCTGGCCAGGAGAGACGGACTTACCACTGGACATGGGAGACAGCATGTGGTAGTGCACAGCCGCGCCCCCCGCGTTTGGCCGAAGATGGTGACCTTGTCTGGGTCTCCGCCGAGGTCGCGGATGTTGTCCTGCACCCAGCGGAGGGCCATCGCCTGGTCCTTCAGCCCCAGGTTGCCAGGGAGCTCGGCGTCCTCGGTCGACAGGAATCCTGAGGGAATCGACCGCATTAGCCCTTCATGGCTCTGGTGCAATGACGAGGAAGCGAGAATTGACAAAATGCACTAGATGAAAAATAGTCTTAATCAGATACTCAGCGTAATCCCATCTGATCACCGACAAGAAAGCCACTTTCGCACGCAACATGCCAACACAGACACGGATCGCATTGGAAACGGCACCGACACGAACCCAGGACGCCGAGGCGGTGCTGCAGGACGACGAGGACCACGTCCTTCGCCAGGAGGAACTCCGGCTGGAACAGGGGCGTCGCGTCGCTGATGAAGCCTCCTTGGGGAAGCCACACCATCACGGGGAGGTCAGTCCGGTTGGGCTGAAACGCCATTCGGATTTCTAGTCGTAAGGCTACGATTGCAAAACATGCGTTAATGTTAATCAGACAAGCAAAAAATGAATAAAAAATGACTAAAGACGATGCTCAAATCGCTGACTGTTAGACTGTCGTTTCATTCTTTTTCTTTGTCTAATATTGCCAAAATGTGTCTTGCGTTGTTTTCACAAACGCTCATTGGTAGGTTTACATCTGACTTTACTAGGACCAAGTGTAGTCGGGCAAGCCCTCACTCCTCCCTTCCCCCTTCCCTCCTCCCGAAAATACCCGCATGCCCAAAATCACAGAGTGCGAACTCTTTTTGTAAAGAACCATAACATCGCTTTTCATTTCTCTTCCATCACTGGC
>NW_020872894.1:396795-403780 GCF_003789085.1 Penaeus vannamei
CAACTTGGTAAGGAAGGACTTGCTGGGTCTCTCTCTCTCTCTCTCTCTCTCCCCCATCCTGCAAGGGAGAAGGGAAAGAGAGGGAGAGCGCCATCCTCCTCCTCCTCTCGGCAAGCGAGAGCGGGGGTGTGTGACAGGGCACTGCTTCCACGACGTCGCCCCCGGCGGCGGCTGAGGGGCGCGCATAGGTATGCTACTTTGCGGGAAATTCTTTTATTTTCGCTATTACTTTGCCTTCGTCGGGTGACGAAGGAAAGAGGAAAGGAAAGAGGGAGAGAACGAGAGAAGGAAGGAAGGAAGGAAGGAAGGAAGGAGGGTTAAAAGGGAGCACCTCCTCACGCAGGACCCCTGGCCGCGGGGGACGTTGGTGCACGGTCTCCAGGGCAAGTGTGAGCGCCAAATGTAGTAGATATTTGTAAGTGTGAAAGGGTGTGGGTGTGGGTGTTTGTGTTTGTGAGTGAGTGCACGATTGGTGTACCGGCGCTAGTGCGCCCATGAGTTCTGTAGGGTCTGCAGGGCATTTTTTCCGGGGCCGAGCCGGATTGCCCCCCCCCCCCCCCATTCCCCCATTTTTTTTTGGGGGGGGGGGGGGGGGTCGACGACGCCGACGCCGACGCCGATGCCGCCGCGGCAAAGTTCTTTCTTGCCTGGGTGCCCTTGGCGAGAATTCCCCCCCCCCCTCCTCCTCCCCATCAAAAAAAAAAAAAAAAAAAAAAAAAAAAAAAAAAAAAAAAAGGGGGGGGGGGTGAGTGTGGATGTGGGGGGGATATGTGCCCCCCCCCCCCCACCCACCCACCGGGGATGCCACATCACGACCGCCCCGGGGGGGTCCCCCTAGCGCCCGCCAGGCTCCCGTTCCTGCCGGACGGATGGAAGGCCCTGTCTCTGGTCGTGTTGGCTGCGGGCCTGCGCCGCCAACTATAGGGAGAGGCGGTTGGGTGCGGGGTTCGCGGGTGGCGGAGCGGGCTGCCGGGCGGGGCTGGGAGCGCGGGCCGCCGGAGCCGAGCGCCGCCCTTGGCCTGCTGTGTGGCGGCGGCGGCGGCGGCCGCGCGTCTCCCGCTCGGTCCTTTCCCCCGTGCCGCCGCCTGGCCTGAGCGAGCGAGCGGGGTTGGCGGGCGGGCGGGCGGTCCCCCCGAGCGCCCGCCAGGCGCCCGCTCCTGCCGGACGGATGGAAGGCCCTGTCGCTGGTCGTGTTGGCTGCGGGCCTGCGCCGCCAACTGTAGGGAGAGGCGGTCGGGTGCGGGTGTTCGCGGGTGGCGGAGCGGGCGGGGGTGGGAGCGCGGGCCGCCGGAGCCGAGCGCCGCCCTTGGCCTGCTGTGTGGCGGCGGCGGCGGCGGCGCGTCTCCCGCTCGGTCCTTTCCCCCGTGCCGCCGCCTGGCCTGAGCGAGCGAGCGGGGTTGGCGGGCGGGCGGGCGGTCCCCCCGAGCGCCCGCCAGGCTCCCGCTCCTGCCGGACGGATGGAAGGCCCTGTCGCTGGTCGTGTTGGCTGCGGGCCTGCGCCGCCAACTGTAGGGAGAGGCGGTCGGGTGCGGGTGTTCGCGGGTGGCGGAGCGGGCGGGGGTGGGAGCGCGGGCCGCCGGAGCCGAGCGCCGCCCTTGGCCTGCTGTGTGGCGGCGGCGGCGGCGGCCGCGCGTCTCCCGCGCGGTCCTTTCCCCCGTGCCGCCGCCTGGCCTGAGCGAGCGAGCGGGGTTGGCGGGCGGGCGGCCTGCCCAGCGAGGCCGTTCAGCCACGTCTTCCTTGGCTGGCCAGGGGACGGCTTGGGCTTTTCCCTGCCCCTTCGGCCCCCACGCCCTCTCGGGCCGAGGGCGGCGGGCCCTGGCTTGGCCTGCCTGCCTGCCTGCCTGCCTGCCTGCCTGCCTCGTCTTCCTTAGAACAGGGGTTGGCTCGGGCTTCCCCCCATCGGCCCCTGGCGCCCTCTCGGGCCGAGGGCGGCGGCGTGGGTCCTGGGCGCGGTCGTGTGTGGCTGAGGGCTGCGCCGACAACGACAGGGGGACTGCCTCGGCTGCGGGCTGCGGGCGGCGGGCGGCGGGGGGCGACCCCCGCCTCGAGCCCGCTGCCGCTGCCGCTGCTGCTGCTGCTGCTGCCGCCGCCGCCGCCGCCGCCGCTGCTGCTGCTGCTGCTGCGGCCGCCGTCGGGGCCGGCCCGCCCGCTCGCGCCCGCCCATTCCCGGTTGGGCGGCTTGGGCTTCCTTTCCCCTTTCCCCTTCGGGCCGGTGGCTGGACCTGCCTGTCGGTCTGCCCCGTCTGCCTCGTCTTCCTCGGGCAGGGGCTGGCTCGGGCCTGGCTGCCGGGGCCGTCGGAGGGGCTGCCTTCCGTGGCCCCCGGGGCCGAGCGGCCCTGCCCGCGGTCGTGTGGGCTGAGGGCCGCGCCGACAACTGTAGGGGGGAACCACCTTCGGCCGAAGGCTGCTGTGGCGAGCTCGCCCTCGGGGCCGGGCGGGGGCCTTCCTTGCGCGGGCGGTGGTGCGGGGTTGCATCCAGCTGGTTGGGCCTCGCCCCGCGGCGGCGGCAAGTCTACGCGCGGCCCTCTCCCCCCCCCTGCCGAGCGTGCTGGGCTGGGCTGGAACGCGGCCGGGTCCCCCGGGGCCGGAGCCGGCCGGAGCTGGCCGCCCTCGGGGGGCCGGCCGGCGAGCGTGGCGGGCGGGGCAAGAGGCGGTGCAGCGGGGTTGGCGGCTGGGGGCCCGTTGCTCCGCGCCCTCCAGCGAGAGAGCGAGGCGTTTACCGGGGCGGGGGTGGTGGGGCGTGCGGAGGGCGTCCCCTCCCTGGGCGTGGCGCAGGAGGGGCCCCTGTTTGCGGTCGTGTTGGCTGAGGGACCGCGCCGACAACAGTAGGGGGACACCCATGGCCGCATCATCTCTTCCTCCTCACCGTTGCGGCGCTCTCCCCTGCTGCTCTTCTGCTCTTTTCTCCTCTTCTTACGTCGGTGGGGTGTGGGGTGGTGTCTTTTGGGGTTTGGGCTCCGTCCGTCAGTCAGTGCTCTTGGCAAGCTCGGGCGTCGGTCGGTCCACCTTCCCCGAATTTCCTTCCCCCGCACCTGGAACATGCAAAGGTCGCGGCGCGCACGATGCCGCTGACCGGGGGCGCGGGGTAACCAGTCCCGTGCCACCCCGCCAGTGTCGTTGTGGTCCTGCCTGTGGTCACACAGGCGACCGCCTCTCTTGACGTTCGGTCGCGCTGGCTGGCTTGCTGGCTTGCTGGCTTCCGTCCATCCACGGGGGCTCTCGGCACGGCTCCCGGCCTCTTCTCCCCCCTCCCGGGGTTATGGGAGGAGGCGAACCCAAAAGTCTATGTCAGCCCGCTGGGTCACCGGGGCTACGAGGTGAGCGACGGCGCCGAGCCCAGCTTTGTGAGCCGGGTGTTTGGCGCCGTGGGCGCGCGTTTTCTCAGGGCGCAGGGCGTCCTCTCCCTGGGTGGCGCAGGAGGGGCCCCTGTTTGCGGTCGTGTTGGCTGAGGGACCACGCCCACAACAGTAGGGGGACACATGGCCGCTCTTCCCTCCTCACCGTTGCGGCGCTCTCCTGCTCCTTTCCCTTCTGTCCCTTGCTGAGCGCTCTGCTCTTTTCTCCCTGTCCACGTCGGTGGGTGTGTGGTGGTGTTTTTGGGGTTTGGGCTCCGTCCGTCCGTCCGTCCAGTCAGTGCTCTTGGTAAGCTCGGGCGTCGGTCAGTCGGTCGGTCCACCCTTCCCCGAATTTCCCTCCTCCCGAACCTGGCACAGCAAAGGTCGCGGGCTTGCGCCACTGCCGACCGGGGGCCGCGGGTAACCAGTCCCGTGCCACCCCCGCAGTGTCGGCTGTGGTCCTGCCTTCACACAGGCGACCGCCCTCTCTTGACGTTCGGAATGGTTTCGAGTGCCGCCCCTTTTGCGGCCTTCCCTCGCGACGGCTGAGCCCCTTGCGGTTCTTCTCCCCGGCACGTTTCGCCGGTAGCGCGGAGTTAGATCCGGGTGTGCACACCTTGCGGCGAGAAAGGAAACCCGGCAATCCACGCCCCTCCTGCGGAGCCCGGTGAGGCAGGTTGAAAAGGAGACTGGGCCAGCGAGAGTACTACGTACTCCCCCCCTTGCACGGGCTTGGCTCGCTGCTCGCCTCCTGCCGGCTCCCGTTTGTGCATGCATGCATGCCCGGAGCCGAGCTTGCAGCGAGTTGCGGCCAGGCCCATTGCGTGTGGCGTTCTTCGGGGAGTCGTATGTTGTTTTGTCTGCGGCCCGTTGCTGCGACGGAGAACGGTGGAAGAGGAGGAGGAGGAGAAGGCGGAGAGGCAGGCGTGAGCAAAGGCGTGGCTTAGCCTTGTTGCACAGCTCAAGGGTGCGGAGCGGGACTGCCGAGGCAGGCGTGGGTGAGCAGCCCTGACAGCTGTGAGCCTGTGCCCCACTGCCTTGGCAGCCGCTGTACCCCGGCTGCTGGCTGGCTGGCTGGCCTGCTGCGCCTTGCCTCTCCCCCCTTACCCCCCCCTCTGTCTCCGTGCTGCACGACCGATGGCGGAAAGAAAAGGGCTCGCGCCCGGGGGAGCTCGCCGCGGCGTTGTTCTGGTCCGGCGACGCTGTCGTCTCCTCCCCTGTGTGCGGGCGCACCTGAGCGAGTCGAGAGAGAAACGACCCCAACCCAGCCATCGAAAAGAGTGCGGCCCCCCCCCTTTATTTGAAATGCCCTCCTCTTCGTCCATTCTTCTGGTGTGGCTCATGGCAGCAGGGAGAGCGGGGCGAGAGTCGTCGTTGGGCGTTTCCGGGGGGGTTTTTGCCATGTGAAAAGCCAAAGTAACAATACCTTGTTCAATGAGACGACGACGACCACGCTAGTGTGCGTTGTTGCTTCTACTGGTTGATCCTGCAGTAGTCATATGCTTGTCTCAAAGATTAAGCCATGCATGTGTAGTACAGCGACTTAAGGCGAAACCGCGGACGGCTCATTAAATCAGATTAATCATTGGATCTCTGCTGAACCGCATTACTTGGTAACTGTGGTAATCTAGAGTAATACATGCTTTGTAGTCTCGACCGGAGGGAGGAGCGTTTTATTAGACCAAACCCTCGGCAGCCGGTTCCCGCAAGGGGCCGCACACATCTTGGTGAAATCAGAATAACTTTGCCGAGCGACGACCTCCGTAACCCGGGTTGGGTCGGCGCGCGTCTGCAGGCGTCTGCTATCAGCTCTCGATTGTAGGTTAAACGCTAAATGGCTATCACGGGTAACGGGGAATCAGGGTTCGATTCCGGAGAGGGAGCTGAGAAACGGCTACAATCTAAGGAGGCAGAGGCGCGCAAATTACCACTCCGGACGGGGAGTAGTGACGAAAATTGTTTGCGAGCCCCGAACGGGCTCGCAATTGAATGAGTAACTTTAAATTTGTAGAGGATCGAGTGGAGGCAAGTCTGGTGCGCCGCGCGGTAATTCCAGCTCCACTAGCGTATATTAAGTTGTTGCGGTTGAAACGCTCGTAGTTTGACTTCTGCTCCGGACGGCGGTCCGCCTTAGCGGGGCTACTGCCGGTTCCGAGCTGTGTCCCGCCGGGCAATGGGTTTTATGCCTTAAAGGTGTCCCTTGTGGCCGGCAGTTTACTTTGAAAAATTAGAGTGCTCAGAGAAGGCTGGTTTTGCTTACAGCCCGAATGGTCGTGCATGAATGATGGAGAAGGGACTCGGTTCTATTTTGTCGGTTTTTTTCGACCGAGGTAATGATTAATAGAAGCAGACGGGGGCATTGTATGCGACGCTAGAGGTGAAATTCTTAGACCGTCGCATGACGAAACCTACTGCGAAAGCATCTGCCAAGGATGTTTTCATTGATCAAAACGAAAGTTAGAGGTTCGAAGGCGATCAGATACCGCCTAGTTCTAACTTAAGATGCTGATAGCGATCCGCGAGTTATTCATGACCGGGGGTAGCCTTCGGGAAACAAAGTCTTGAGTTCCGGGGGAAGTATGTTGCAAAGCTGAAATTAAAGGAATTGACGGAAGGGCACCAGGAGTGGAGCCTGCGGCTCAATTGACTCACACGGGGAAACTACGCAGGACACGGAAGGATTGACAGAATGAAGGCTTTTCTCGATTCGGTGGGTGGTGGTGCATGGCCGTTCTTAGTTGGTGGAGTGATCTTGTCTGGTTAATTCCGATAACGAACGAGACTCTAGCCTGCTAATGTCGACGGATCTCAACCCCGTTGCCCCGTTGTCGTTCGCGGCGATGCGGGGCGCGGGTTCCCCGAAACCGGTCGTCGTGCGGTCCACCGTCGGTCGGTTAGCGCGCCGGCGGCCCCGCGGCGCCGGAAACTGGCGTCCGCTTGCAGTTTCTCTTAGAGGGATAAGCGGCAGCAAAAATATACTAGCCGCACGAGAGTTGAGCCATAACAGGTTGTGATGCCCTAGATGTTCTGGGCCGCACGCGCGCTACAATGGAGAGTTCAGGAGCTGGCCTGCTCGAGAGGAGCGGTAACTCGTGAAGCTGTCTTAAGGGATTGGGGCTTGCAAATGTTCCATGAACGAGGAATTCCAGTAGGCGCAATTCCAGATTGCGCCGATTTAGTCCTGCCTTTTACACGCGTGCTACTAGATTGAATGGTCTAGTGAGGCCGGACTGGCGCTTGGAGCGCTCCGCTCGGGGCAGCGCTCGGTCGACGGAAAGGTGTCCAAGCTGGGTCATTTAGAGGAAGTAAAAGTCGTACAAGGTTTCGTAGGTGAACGCTGCGAAGATCATTACGAGCAGTGCTACAAGAAGCAGCATAGTGCAGAGCAGCAGCGCAGCGGCAACACTGCCATCGGCGGAGGAGGAGCGCGCCGCCGCGCGCTGCCGAAAGAGGATCCTCTGTTCCTGTTCAATCCGAACGACGTGTCAACGGGCGCGAGCGAGCGAGCGAGCCAGCCAGGCGAGGTTTGGGGGTGGGGGTTTTTTGGGGCGGCGCGACACGCGTGCAGCCATTGGCTGCCCGTCGTTGTTCTCTCTCCTCCTCCTCCTCTCCGGTCCGGCTGCTGGCTGGCTGGCTGGCTTGCGTCCCAT
>NW_020872894.1:403918-416418 GCF_003789085.1 Penaeus vannamei
GCCTAAGTTGTTCGATGAATGACTCTCATTACCCAGGAGATGTCAGGCCCGTGTGGCGGAAAAGAGACTACTCCTCTCGTTCGCGGGAGGGGGGTTTCTGGGAGTGCGGAACGCGAGCCTCTCCTTAGAGTCGGGTTGCCTTGAACCGCACCTAAAGCAGTGGTAAACTCCACTCTAGGAGCTAAATATGACCACGAGACCAGATAGGCGGAACACGAGTACCGTGAGGGAAAGTTGAAACAGAACCCTGTAGAGAGAGTTCAAGAGAACGTGAATGCAAGAACGGTTGGAAACCGTTAAGAGGCTAAACGGGCGGAGATTCGAAGATCGAACTGCGGGGATTCAGTTCGTCGGCCTGCCGGAAGAACGGTAGCGGCGTAGTTGCGACTTATCCCGTTCCGCGAAGGCCTCGTGCCGAAGGAGCCTGATGTGGAGCGGCCGCCCGCGCGCTGCCCGGCGCCGGCGGCCGAATCTCCCCCCGCCAGTAGTTTCGCCGACCGACGCGTTGGGATGATGGGCGATCTGAGCACGGGGTCCTGGTAGAACCGGCCGCGCGTTCGGCCCTTCCTTGCTCGACTCGTCGGGCGGGGTTGGTCGGTTTGTCCCAGCGCCGCCCCTCCGGGATCCCCGGTGCCCTCGTCTTGACTCCCCCCGACGTCTCTCCTCCGGGGCCGTCCGAGATCGGGGTGGTCGAAGGCCGCGGTCGAGCCTAGCCTCCTCCTTTCGGGTGGGGTGTCGTCTGGCATTCCCGCCGCTTCCCCTTCCCCCACTCGTTCCTTGTGCTGGCCCTCGCGGCGTGCAAAGAGTCGTACTCTCCGACCCGTTCTTGAAACACGACCAAGAGCTCCAACAATGTATGCGAGTCCAATGACGGCGCACTAAACCCACGGGCGCAATGAAAGTGTATCGGCATCTCGCAACGGAGAACAGCGGGCGCCGCGCAGCACCCGGAACGGAAGCCAGTGACCGACTTTCCTCCCCGGGACGGCGCGCGGTCCCCTCCCGCTTCCCGCACACGCCCGCGCCCCGCCTTCACCGGCGGGCCGGGGGCGCAAGCCGGGACTCGCCATGAAACGAAAACAGGTCGCCTCTCCGCTTCGGACGCGCGGTAGGGCCGCGGCCGGATGGTGCCGGTTACACAGAGCATAGATGTTGGGACCCGAAAGATAGTGAACTATTGCTTGGCCAGGATGAAGCCAGGGGAAACCCTGTGGAGGTACCGACGTTTCTGATATAGGCTTACTCCCACGCGTGCAAAATCTGATCGCACAGAGCTGAGTATAGGGGCGAAAGACCAATCGAACTATCTTAGTAGCTGGTTCCCTCCGAAGTTTCCCTTCAGGATAGCTGGCACTCACATCGAACGAGTTCCATCCGGTAAAGCGAATGACTAGGTGTTGGGGACGAAATGTCCCTCAGCCCATTCTCAAACTCCTGTAAATGGCGTGCAGGTGCCGGGCTTGCTTCGCTGAAGCCCCGGACGAGAATCGGAGTGCCTAGGTGGCGGCCAATTTTGGTAAGCAGAACTGGGCGCTGTGGGATGAACCATAACGTCGAGTTAAGGGGGCCAAATGGATGCTAATTCCGATCCCATGGTAAGGGAGTGCTTGCTATAGACAGCAAGGGACGGGCCCATGAACGTTGGAATTTCGCTAACGGAGTGTGTTAACCAACTCACCTGCCGAAGCAAGTAACCCCGCAAAAAATGCACATGGCGCTCAAGGCATCTCCCGATACTCGACCGCCGGGCGCACTATTGGGCTGACGTCGAGTAGGTCTCGAGGCCCCGGCGAGGATGAGGCCGCGCCGAGGTTTGGTTGAGCGTAGAAGGATACGGCGACGCGAGCCGCGTCTGCGCGGCCGCCACTGTGCGGATCTCAGGTCCGTAGTAGCAAAGCCCTCGAGCAGCCGAACCTGCTCGTTTGACCGAAGCGGAGGAGGGTTCCCCAACATCGATTGGGCTTGGATAATCGGCCTAGCCGAGGATAGCTTCCCTCCGATCCCTGGAAAACGCACAAAACAGTAGAGCACAGCCGAAAAGACTCCCTGTTTTGGAGATGACGAGAGAGAGAGAAGGAGCGAGATTGGGGCCCTAGGCGGCGGCACGAGCCCGCCCTCCCCCTTCTGTCCCCTTCGCTGCCGCTTTGCGGCAGCGGTAAAGGGGGAGGAGGAGGTGGAGGAGGAGCTGTCGCGCCGGAGGAAGGAGGCGCAGCAGCAAGCAGCCTCTTCGGTAAAATATTATGTCATCTAAGCCTTGTCTGGCTTTGGCCCGTCCACGCACGGCCGGTCACGCCCCCGGACATCACCTTCCTCCTGAAAGCCTCCTCTCGCAGCAATTTGTCTGGATCCAAAACGAACAAAAAAGCGAGAAAAGAAAAAAGAAAGAAAGCCCAAAGAAACGTCCATCAGATTTCGGCTAAAAGGGAATACGCGTTAAAACCCGTGACCTGCCCTTTGCAAAGACAGACCCGTGTCGTGAAACAATGTTTTGTCGTCGGGTGCCGTCTGACCATCTGCCGGCGGCATGGGCGGCGGCGGCGGCGGTGAATTCTGCGGCCCGCTGCTGCTCACGCTCGCCGGTCACGACGATCCTCCTCCCGCCCCCCCCTTGTGAGAGGCTTCTCTGAAGAGAGTGGGAGTCGACGAACCCCCCCCCCTGCCCCCACTTCGCCCGTCCCCCGCGGGAGCGAAAACTCGCGCGCGGCGCGGAACGACGAACGAACCACCGCTCTCTTGCCCGACCTCGCCGGTCGCATCGCTGGGCTGGAGACCCACCTAACCGTGACGTGTGACTACGACCTCCCTCGCTTCTCGGAGTAAGCGCCATCCTCCTCCTTTCCTCCCTCGAAAACCGGCGGGAAAGGATCTCCCCCTGCTCCTCCCACCTGCTTGTTGTGGTCGGTCGGTCGTCAAGAGGGTTGACGATTTGGCTTCACGCCAACGGCTCGGAGAGCTTTGGAGAACGAGAAAAGCAAATGAGCAAAAGAGAGTGCGCGGCGCGCTGGCGCCAAGCCCCCCTTGAATCTCGAATCTTAGATCGGTGGTTCCGGGGCCAAGTGTGTGTGCTTGGCCAACAGGCGTACTCGTTCGCCGACGCCGGCGTAGCCCGGGAAAGCTTCTTCTCTTTTTAGGCCTGCTGGAGTGGACCCCAAGTTCGTTCACTTTGAGTGGGGCGTTGCCGTAACACCATACGTGAGATTGTGAATCTGTTGGCAGGCAATTCCTCGCGTTGCGATCGCCACCGGTTCGCCGTATAGCGAGCAGCCGCGCAATATAAGCGCTTGGGTGTCCGTGCGCTACCGTCGGCCCTTGACAAGTGGATAGGTAAACCCCCTTCGGTACCAACCAACCACCAAAACCACAGAGACGAAGAAAAAAACGAAAACGCATGTATGGATTGAGGGGGGACGCAGGCATTCTTGCGCGGAAACCTCCGCAATGCGCTTCTCGCTTGCTCGTCGAGACGCTCCAGGACGAAAGGAGAGCGATCCCTTGTGGTGGAGGTCGAGAGGACAACGCGCCGCCGCCGCAGGCGGCAGGTGTGGTTATTTAAAACCTTTCAAAAACGCTAGCAGGTCTTTTAGCAGAGAACGTGCCTACCTATATTAGCAACTTTCGATACTAATCCCTACTTATATTTTTTACCATAACTCTCGGGAGTTTCTTGAGATGCCAACCCAGCACGCCCGCGTCGCGCGGTGGGCAGTCCGTACGCTACTCCGCAGCCAGGTCTCCAAGGTTTTCAGCCTCTGGTCGATAGATCAAAATGTAGTAAGGAAGTCGCAAGTTCCACCGCTATCTCTGAACTTCGGACAACAGGATTGGCTTTTGAGGTCAGAGCCCATGACCGGGCCCCACAGCCGGAAGCCTCGTCCCTCGTTTCCTTGGCGGCGGCGCACGGCGACGCGCGGAGGCCGGCGGCGAGCTCACACACACCCGCGCATCGGCGGCCTGCAGGGGAGAAGGACATGGCAGGGCAAGCCCTCAAGAGTCGCTCCGGCACGGACCCGACGCCTCCGCACGGCGCGGTCGCCGCTGCCGCCTCCGGCCCTCTGCGCTCCACCGCCGCCGGTGCCCTCACACCTTCGGCGTGCGAGCCCGCACGGCGCGCGTCGCGCCGGCCATAGGTCGCGTTCCTCGGGTCCTCGGGAGGACCTTTATCTGAAAGGTGCGCCCTCTCGCGCGAAACGCCGGTGCGCCTCTCTCCCCTTCACCGTTCCCGGCCTCGGTCTGACCGTCATACAGTTCCCACCGGCCCGTCTCAGATACTTAGGCCACGGACCATGAGCCTGAATCGTTTAATTTGAAAACAAAGCCAAATGCTATGGTTCGGTGATCGTCGCTTACGCATGCTGTCTAGATTTTCTGCCCCAACTGCTTCTGTAATGTTCAAAGTGAAGAGATCAACCTAATAGCCGCCGCGGTTTTTGTAAACGGCGGTGTAACGAATCTTCTCTCTAAAGTTAACTATGACTCTCTTAAGGTAGCTCAAAGAATGCCTCGTTCATTTTTCTAATTTAGTGACGCGCATGAATGCGATTAACGCAGGATTCCCACTGTCCCTAACTTACTATCTAGGCGAACCCAACAGGCACTGGGAACCGGGCCTGCATGTTTAACGGTGGGAAAGAAGACCATGTTGACCTTGACTCTAGCTTTGGCTGTTGTAGAGAGGCACCTGAGATGTAAGCAGTAAGTGGGAGGTGTCGCCTCACGCGGCCGACGATGAAATACCACTACTCTGGTCGTCTCTCTACTTACTCGGTGATGCGGGAGCAGGGAGGGCGGACGGGGGTTCGGGTCCGGCCGAGCGGGGCGGAGCTGCGGCTTCTCGGCGTTCCTACCCCCTCCGGACCCGTCTTCCTATGCCTCTACCGATTTTAGACTGCAAGTGACATGAACAAGAGCGGCCGCCTCCCCGGGGCGAAAGGGAGGCTCTCGCGCAACGGGGGCGTCGTCGCCGGCCCCGCTCGCGCGGCGCCGTTCGCGACCCATTCGAGGACAGAGCCGATTGGGAGTTGACTGGAAACTTATGACGGTACAGCTGTCAAACGATAACGCAATGTCCCAAGTCAGCTCAGCGTGGACAGAAACCACGTGTAGAGCCCAAGGGCAAAGCTGCTGATCCGGACTCTCAGTACGAGCACGGACTGCGAAAGCACGGCCTAGCATCCTTTTGACTTTACGAGTTTAAGCGAGAGGTGTCAAAAATTACCACAGGGTGATAAGCTGGCTTGTGGCGGCCAAGCGTTCATAGCGACGTCGCTTTTTTCATCCTTGCGATTGTCGGCTCTTTCCTATCATTGTGAAGCAGTTTTCACCAAGCGTAGGATTGTTCACCCTCTAATAGGGAACGTGAAGCTGGGTTTAGACCGTCCGCGAGACACTTAGTTTTACCCTACCGTAACAACCTCGCCACGTCGACGACAGGAGCCCCGCCAGTACGAGAGGAACGGTGGGCCGGACCAATGTTGCACCTCCTCCGACAGGCCACCAGAGAGGCAGCACGTCCGGCAGTTTTACCCTGAAAGCCTTCAAGGGAAACCGCGCTGAGCGTTAAGCGACGTGATCGGTGCGCGCCAACGGATCGGCGAGTTTACTAGACTGAAGAGTTTTAGAGCGCGAAACCCGGCCCGAGACCAAAAGGGGCGACTGTGCCATGCAAGGGGAAGTCACGCGGCTGTTTTTCTGACGGCCGGGATGCCATAACGAAACACCAGCCCGGCTCAAAAGCCGACATCGCCCTACCCTCTACATTTTCCCTCTCATTCCGTTTGATTTTTTCCTTTGCTCATTCATTTTTTCTTTTTCTACTGTGTACTTTATATCATTCAATTGTCTTTCTCATTTCTCTCTCTCTCTCTGTCTCTCTCTCATCTCTCTTCTTCTCCTCTCTCTCTCTCTCTCACTCTCTCCTCTCTCTCTCTCTCTCTCTCTCTCTGCTTCTCTCTCTACTCTCTCTCTCTCTCTCTCTCTCTCTCCCTCTCTCAACCTCTCCTCCCTCCCTCTCCTCTCGCCCGCCGCCCATACTCCCTCCCTTACCCTCACCGCCCTCCCTCTCTCTCCCTCCTCCCCATTGCTCCCTTTCCCCTTCATTTACTATTTTCGTGTCACCTTATTGCCTTCTCTTCTCCTCCTATCTCGTTTTCCTCTTTTCTTTCCTCCCTCCATCCTTCTTACTCTCTTTCATCCCTCACGCCCTTCTGCTCTCCATTTCTTTCCACCTCCCTCCCCTTCCTCGCCCACTCCCCTCCCCTCCCTCTTACCCCTCCCCTCCCCTCGCAGCCCTCCCTCTCCCATCCCCTTCACTCCCCTTCCCTCCCCTCCCCTCCTCTCCCATTCCCCTCCCTCCCCTCCCCTCCCCTATTTTTCATTCTTTTTTTTCCCCACTCCCTCTCCCATTCCCCTCCCCTTCCCCAGTTTCCTCTTCTTCCCTCCACTCCCTTCCACTCTCCTGCCCCTCTTCCTCAACTAACTCTCACCTGCCCTATTTCCCACTCCCCTCTCCTCCCCTCCCCTCCCACTTCCCATTTGCCTCTCCGACTCCCCTCCCCTCCCATTCCCCTCCTCCTCCCCTCCTCATATCCACTAGCATCTCACCCTCCCCTCCCCTCCCCTCCCTCCCTTCCCCTTCCCCTCCCCCTCACCCCCCGCGCGTGGCCTGCTCCTGAATCCGCTCCATTTCCAACTAAGTTGAGACTGGTCATTGTCGAATAGCCATTCTTTCTTCTTGATCAGATTCATTATTGTAACAATTCACACATCTGTACCCCCTGGAGAGCGGCAAGAGCTGCGGGACGGAGGGACGATAGAGGGATGGGGTGGGGTGGGGGACTGAGGGGTTGTCGACTGCCGACGCCCTCTCTTAGTGCGTATTTCTTTTGCTATTTTCGTCTTGTCTCTTTTTTTCTTTCTTTTTTTTTTGTTTATTTTTTTTAATGTCAGTGTCGGCGCTCTCTCGTCTATATTTCTTCTTGATCTCCGACCCGGGCGCCAGACCCGGAGACACTACGTCCGTATCTCCTCCCTCACCATATACTCAACCACCGCGCACACCAGCTACGTCCGACGCAAGTACAGATTAAGGGACATCCAATCCTCCTCCTATCACCTGCTCCGATACTGTATTTCATCTACTCCTCTGTGTTTTATCCCCTTGCTGTAATTTTTACTCGTTTCCTCTCTTTTGTCTTCTGTTTGCGTTTATTTGTTCGCTTTCGTCTTGCGGTCCTGAGCATAAATTCATTATTGCTCTGCGTCCTGCGTATTCATTCATTTTGGTCTCCCCTTTCGTTCCTCACTCTCCTCGACTTTCGTCCCCTCAAACCGTACTGACACTATCTTCTACACTCTCTCCCTTCTCTCTCTCTTTCTTGCTCCTTCTCCTCTCTCCCTCCCTTCACACAACGCACACCATCTCTCCTTCTTCTCCCCTGCCCCTCCCAATATATCCCCTCTCCCTCTCCTTCTCCTCCCCATCCCAATCTCCTCCCTCCCTCTTCCCTCTCTTCCTCCCCTCCCTCTCCTCCCTTTCCCTTACCCTCTCCCTCTCTCCCTCGCCCTGCTGCTCCGACAGTGAGTCTCAGCCAGAGGGTTCAGGTCACAGCCCCCCCTCGCCCCCCCGACCCCCGCCAGTTCCATTAAGCAGGAGTCATTATAAGAGTAATCTCAAAGGGTCGGTGATTGACACTCGTTACTTGTTATTGTTATGTGTGTTTGTGCCTCTGGAATGTTTTTGATGTTTTTGTTCTTGTTTTGGTTTTTTTTTGTTTTGTTTGTGCGTTGTGCGTCTTCGGTTGTTACATTGGCGTGTTGGTTCTCTTAGGTTTATGTTAGGCGGTTTTGGTTCTTTTGTCTCTGGATGTCTCTCTCTTCTCCTCTCTGCTTCTCTCTCTCTCCTCCCTCTCCTTTGATCTCTCTCTCTCTCTCTCTCTCTCTCTCACTCTCTCTCTCTCTCTCTCTCTCTCCACCTCTCTCTCTCTCTCTCATCTCCCTCCCCTCCCTCCTTTCCCTCCCCTGCCTCCTTCCCTCCCTCCT
Organism: Penaeus vannamei; assembly: GCF_003789085.1. Lineage (NCBI taxonomy): Eukaryota > Metazoa > Arthropoda > Malacostraca > Decapoda > Penaeidae > Penaeus > Penaeus vannamei. The sequence goes on from NW_020872894.1 coordinate 411,956, forward strand.
TCACCTTCCCTTCTGCTCCCCTTTCATTTCCCTCCCCCCGTTCCTTCCCTCAATACTTCATTCCATCTTTATCTCCTTTCCAGCGCGGTCCAAGGTAACGGGTTTTCCATTTTACCTTTAAGTAAAACAGACCAAGAATCGTTCCCCCCGTTTTCCCTCCCCAACCCCCCCACCACCTTAGCCCTATCAGCCTCTCCCCTCCCTTAATAACCCTCCCTTACGCTCTTCCTTCTTTCGCCTTCAAGCTCCATCTCCTTGCCCCCTCCCCCCCCCCCGCCCCCCTTCTCCCTTCCATTCCCCTCCCCCCCTTCCCCATTCCACCCTTATACAGTCCACCCCCCACCCCCTGCCCCCTAAAAAGGCCTCAAGCTTCCCTTAAACCCACTCTGCCAAACCACCCCCTCCCCTCCCCCTCCTCCCCTGAATGCTCCCTGTCCCCCTTTTTATATTACCAAAGGTCCCCAAGTACCCCCAGCTCTCCCCCTGCAGCTCCCCATCCTTCCCCAAAGCACCTAGTCCTCCCCAATTCTTCCCCAAAGCACCTCCACCCTCCCATCCTCCCCAGAGCACCCCATTCCTCCCATTCTTCCCCAGAGCACTCCATCCCTCCCCCCTACAAAGCTTCCTTAGCCCTCCCCAGCTCTCCCCCGCCCCCTCCTAAACCCCCAACTCTCTTATCCTCCACCTCCCAAACCTTTCTCCCCCTATTTAACCTAATTTATTCAGCTCTCCCAGCCTAATCTCCCAAAACTCTCCCTCCCCTCCCCCTCTCAAGCGCTCTCCTCCTCCCTCCCCGCCCCCCTTCTCCAGCCCTCCCCACCCCCTCCACGCCCTTACCCTTCCCTTCCCCACCCCTTCCCCTCGCCTCCCCCCTACCCCCCTCTTCCTCCCTTTCCGTCCCTCCCCCCCCCCCTCCCAACCTTGCCGTCCCCGAAACTCCCCTCCCTCCCCTCCCTCCCCTCCCTCCCCCTCCCCCTTCCCCTCCCCATCCCCCCCCCCTCCTCCCCCTCTCCCCCGTTCCCCCTCCCCCCCTTCCTATTTAACCGTCTCCGGCCCCCAGCGCCCCCCACAAGCCGGTCTGATCCGCCTAAAATAAGTAGGAAGCGGCGACCGGACTGGATCGGAAACCTTATACAGACTCCGAAACCCTGTTAATCCGACCCCCATTTATCACGTGACCTCGGAGGCGTAAACAGATCACGTATGATGAAAAGGATCTCGACTACATTCTTCTCTCTCTCCTCTCCTCTCCTCTCTCTCTCTCTCTCTCTCCTCTCTCTCTCCTCTCTCCCACCGCTTTTCTTTCCCCCTTTTCACTCTATTCTTTCCCTTTCCCCTTCCTTCCTCCTTTTTCTTCCTCCTCTTTCCCTCCCCCTCCTTCCTTCCCTCCTCCTCTTTCCCCCTCCTCCTCCCTCCTCCTCTTTCCTCCTCCTTCCCCTTTCCCCTTCCTCCTCTCTCCCTCCCCCCTCCTTCCCCCTTTTCACTCCTACTCTCTCCCCCCCTTCCTCTCTCCCCCTCCCTCCTCTTCCCCTTTCCCCTCCTCCTTCGTCTCTCTATCTCTCTCGACCATCCTCTTGTCTATTTTACCTCTTTTATTTCTTTTATCCCTTTTATCTCCTTTCTTCTCCTTTCTTCTCTTTCTTCTCGCCTTCGCTCCTTCGGTCTTTTCCATGCTCTTTGCTCTCTCTTTCCATATCGTTCTTTCTCCTTTTTTTGTCCTTCCTTCCTTTTCTCTTTTTTCCTTCCTTATCCATTCCTTCCTTCTCCCTTCCTCCCTTCCTCCTTCTCTCCCTCCCTTTTTTTATCCTTCCTTCCTCCTTCTCTCCACGCCCTCTATTATCCCTTTCGTCATGTATGGATTCTTCGTCACCCCTTCCTCCTCTTCCTCCTCCTCTCCACCTCCCCCCTCCCCCTCCCCTTTTCCTTAGGAACTTAATTCCTTCTCTTTAATATTAACTATTATTAATTATTATTATTATTATTATTATTATTATTATTATTATTTATTATTATTATTATTTTATTATTATTATCATTATTATTATTCATTATTATCATCATTATTATTACTATTAATTTATTATTATAATCTATAATTATTATTACTTGTTTTAATTATTGTTATTTACTGTTATTATTATCATTACTAAATATTACCTTTATTATCATTATTATTATTATTATTAACCATTTTATTGTCATTGTTATCTATTATCATTATTAATTATTATTGTTGTTAACGATTATTATCCATTACTATCATTATTATCTATTGTTACGTTTAACCATCTTTATTATTGATGATTATTGTTAAAGGTAATTATCATTAGCTATCGCTATTATTATCATTATTATCAATTATTATTATTGACTATTATTATTAATTATTGTTATTATTAACTATTTTATTGGTAACTATCATTATCATCATTATTATTAAATATCATTAATGTTAGTTAATATCAATAGTACTTATCATTATCATTAACTATTATAATTTTTTTATTACCATGTTGATACCCTCAGTAATACCCCCCCCCCTTTCTCTCTTTTTTAGCTCTATCCTCTCCTTTTTCCTATTTCCTCACCCCTTTTTTCTTTTTTCCTTTTATTTCGTATCTTCACATTTCTCATCTTTCGCCCACTTTCTATCTTCCTCCTGTCTCCTCTTTCCTCCTAGACCCTCTTCCTCTCCTCTTTCCTCTGACCTTCTCTTCCTCCTCTCCTTTCTCCCTTCCTCTCTTCTTTCTTCTCCTCCTTCCCTCCTACCTTTTCCCTTCTCCTCCTTCTTCCTCCCTCCTTTCCCCTTCCTCTTACCTCTCCACTTCTTCATCTCTTCCTCTATCTCCCCTCTGCCTTCCTTCATCCTCTTTTACTTTATCTCCTCTTTTCCCACCCACCTCTTTCCTCTGCCATTCCTTCTCTATACCACCTTCCTTTTCTCCCCCCCCTCCAATATCCTTCCACATCCCCCTTTTTCTCCCTCCAACCTCTTCTACTCCCCCTCCTTCCCCATCCTCCACCTTCTCCATCCCTCCACTTTCGCCCCTTCTCCACCTTCCACCCTCCACTCTCTCTCTCTCTCTTCCCTCCCTCCCTCCCTCTCCCCCCTTCCTCCCCTTCCCTCCCCCCTCCCTCCCTCCCTCTCCTCCCTCCCTCCCTCCTCCTCCCTCCCTCCCTCCCTCCCTCCCCTCCTCCCTCCCCCTCCCTCCCTCCTCTCCTCCCTCTCCCTCCCTCCCTCCCTCTCCTTCCCCCCTCAAGAGGAATTTCGCAAGATATCCAGTGGAAGAAAACCCAAGATCAGAAACCATAGGAACCCGGGTCGGATACGTGAAACCACCCACCCCACCCCCTCACCCCCCCCAAGGGACCCCGATGCGGATACAGGTCCCAGAGACAGTGGCTTCACTCCCCCCCCCCCCACCCCGAGGGAAAACCGGGAGACGTTGGTGAAGGTGGGAGGGTGGGAGAGGGGGGAAAGGGGTGGGAGAGGTGAGTGGGGAGAGGGGTAGGAAGAGGGTGAGAGGGGGGGGAGAGGGGGAAGGGGTGGGAGAGGGTGAAAGGGGGGGGGAGGGGTAGAGGGGGTGGGAGAGGGTGAGAAGGGGTGGAAGGGGAGGGGGGACAGAAGAGGAGGGTTGGGGGATAGGATTCAGGATCAGGAAGAGTGGAAAGTGGGGTGGGGGGGGGCAAAGAGAGGAGGGGATGGGAGGGGAGAGTGAGGAGAGAGGAGGAGGAAGGAGTCGGTTTTAAGAAAAAAGGAGGTAGAAAGGGGGGGGAGGGGTAGAGACAGTGGGAGAGGGAGACTAGAATAGGGAAGGGGGGAAGAAGGGGAGGGGAGAGGAAAGGGGAAGAGGGAAAGGGAGAGAAGAATGGTGGGAGAGGAGGACAGGGAAAGAAAGAGGAGGGGAGGGATAGAAGATAGGAAGAAGGGGAGGGGAGAGGAGGAAAGAAGGGGGGAAGAGAAAAGAGAAGAAAGAGATGATAGAAGATAGAAGGGGATGGGAGAGGAGTAAAGAAGGGGAGGAGAGAAAAGGAGAAAGAAAGGGAGGTAGAAGAGATCAAGGAAGAAGGAGGGGGGAGGAAGTCGGGGGGGGGGGGCAAAGGAGAGGAAGAGGGCGCAGGAAGTGGCTCTTTTTTCGCAAATTTAAAAGGGTATTGTGTAACCCCCCACCCCCACCCTCTCCCCCCTTCTCCCCTTCCCCTTTCCCTCTCTCTCCTTCCCCCTTTCTCCTTCTCCCCTTCCCTCCTTCCCCCTCTCCCTTCCCCTCCCCCCTCCCTTCCCCTTCTCTCCCCTTCTCCCCTTCTCCTTTCTCCTTCTCCCCTCTCCTTTCCCCCTTCTCCCCTTCCTTCCTTCTCCCCATCCACATTTTTTCTCTTTCTTTCCTTTCCTTTTTTTTTTTGTTTCTTTCGAGTGTTATATTACGAACACGATTATAGCGAAGATGAAATAACGAAATCAAGGA
>NW_020872894.1:421418-426418 GCF_003789085.1 Penaeus vannamei
CTCTTCTCTCTCTCTATCTTCTCTCTTTCTCTCTCTCTCTCTCTCTCTCTCTCTCTCTCTCTCTCCTCTCTCTCTCTCCCTCTCTTCTCTTCTCTCCCTTCTCTCTCTCTCTCTCTCTCTCTCTCCTCTCTTCTCTCTCTCTCTCTCTCTCTCTTCTCTCCTCTCTCTCTTCTCTCTCTCCTCTCTCTCTCTCTCTCTACTCTCGTCTGTGCCTATCTGTCTCCTCCCTCCTTCCCTCCTCTCTCTTCTCTCTTCCCTCTTCTCTCCCTCCCTACTCTTCTTACTCCCTCTTCTTTCTCCCTCTCTCCCTATCCTCCTCTTTCAATCTCCCTTCTCCCCCCCCCCTTAACTCTGGCGGCCCGATAGAATTCTCTTTTAATGCCCCTTAGGGTTTTTCTCTCAACAAACAGTTTTAATCCCTTCATGTAATTTGTCTCACAAATCTTTTTCTGAACAACTTTTCTGCTTTCTCCCCAAAGTCTTCCCAACCTTCCCTTTTTTCTTTTTCTTTTTTCTTTTTTTTTCTTGTCTTGCTCAAATCTCTTTCTTTCTCGGAGCAACTAAGAACTGCGAAATCTCTATTCTTGAGAGTCTTTGTCGCCTTTTTTTTTTTTCTTCTTCTTCTTCTTCTTCTTCTTCTGCATCTCTCGACAGCTCTTTCGGAGATTTGTTCTTGTGTTCATCCCTTTGTCTGCTTGTGTCATATTCTCTGGCTTTCTTTTTTTTTTCTTTCTCGCCTTTCTCTTTTTTTGTCTGTTCTGTCTTTCTCTCTCTCCCCTCTCTCCGTCTATCTGACTGTGTCTGTCTCTCTTTGTCTCCCCCATCCCTCTCTTTTTCTTCTCTCTCTCTCTCTCTCTCTCTACTTCTCTCTTTTTCTCTCTCTACTTCTCCCTTTTTCTCTCTCTACCTCTCTCTTTTTCTCTCCTTCTCTCTTTTCTCTTCCCATTTTCTTCTTTCTCTCTTCCTTTTTGCGATTCTCTCACATATCTTCCTCGTCCTTATAATTACTCTTTCGCTCTTTGGAAATTTTCTCTCGAGTTCAAAAAGTCGACCGTAAACCCATTTCAGGATTTTCTTCGACGATCCCCTTCTCCCCTTTCACCCTTTCACCCTTTCACCCTTTCTACCCTTTCACCCTTTCACCCTGCCTGTCTGTCTGCGTGTGTGTGTGTGTGTGTGCCTGTCAGTCTCCATCCCCCCCCTTTCTCTCTCACCTCTCTCTTGTCCTGTCTGCTCTGTGTCTGCCTGTCTCTGTCTGTCTGTTCTGTTCTCTCTTCTCTCTTCTCTTTCTATCTCTTCTTCTCTCTCTCTATTTCATTTGTCTCTGTCTCTTTCTCTCTCTCTCTCTCTCTCTCACTCTCTTATATATTCATACACACACACAACACACACACACACACACACACACACACACCACACACACACACACACACACACACACACACACACACACATATATATATAATATATATATATATATATATTATATATATATATATATATAGAGAGAGAGAGAGAGAGAGAGAGAGAGAGAGAAGAGAGAGATGAAAGAGAGAGAGAGAAAGAATCAGAACTACAGATTATTTATGAACAGCGAAGAAAATGTCGAAAAAAAAAAACATCAGAGAATAGTAAACAATGTCTGTAGGAAGAGAATAAAAGAAAAAATACAGTTTTCTTCAGAAATAAACAGATGAACAGATGTCTACATAACTAAACTAAATAAACTAAATCATAAACAGTCAAACAGATAAACAAGCGAACAGATAATTCCATATGGAAGTGAAATGCCCTTCTGTCTCTGGAAAGATGGGATCCGATCGTCTATGTTTGGATCCGAAAAGAGGTCGTTGATCTTCCAATACCTTTGAGAAATAGCGGTTCAAGTATTTATAAAATGCGTATACCCCTTTTTTCTTCTCCTAAAAGAACGGAGCAACCGTGATGGCGTTCGCATAGACAACGCGACGAATCCGGATGCAAGACAATACTTGGAAAAACGCGGAGAAAATAGAAGGGGGAAAAAATGATACACAGAGATGAGAAGAGACAGAAAGAATCTAAAAAAAAGGGAGACAGAAAATACAAAGAGATAGAAGGAAAGAAAACAAGGTCAAGAGCAGTATAACCCTGATAAGAGGACGTCCTTTCAGATTCTGCTTAAGAGAGACAAAACGGCGGATTGCTTTCGGTAAACAAGCAGACAAAAGCAACGACACTTACTGAAGGCACAAGCAAACAGCAGGTGAGAATGAAAGGGTAGGAGAGGAGGAGGGAAAGGAGGAGGGAGGGGAAGAGGGAGAGGGATGGGAGAGGAGGAGGGAGAGGAGAGGGAGGGAGGGGAGGAAGGAGGAGGGAGAGGAGGAGGGAGAGAGGAGGGAGAGGAGGAGAGGAGGAGGGAGAGGAGCAGAGGAGGGAGGGAGAGGAGGAGGGAGAGGGATGGGGGAGGGAGGAGGAGGAGAGGAGAGGAAGAGGAGAGGGAGAGGAGGAGGGAGAGGAGGAGGGAGAAGGATGGGAGAGGAGGAGGAAGAGGAGAGGGAGGGGAGGAGGGAGAGGAGAAGAGGAGCAGGGAGAGGAGGAGGGAGAGGAGGAGGGAGAGGAGGAGGAAGAGGAGAGAGAGGGAGAGGAGGAGGGAGAGGGGAGGGGAGAGGAGGGGGGAGGGAGGAGGAGAGGAGGGAGGGGGAGGAGGGAGAGGAGAGGGAGAGGGATGGGAGAGGAGGAGGGAGGAGGAGAGAGGGAGAGGAGGAGGGAGAGGAGGAGGAGAGGGAAGGGAGAGGGAGGAGAGGAGGAGGGAGAGGAGGAGGGAGAGGAGAGGAGAGGAGAGGAGGAGAGGGATGGGGGAGAGGAGGAGGAGAGGGATGGGAGGGAGGGAGGAGAGGAGAGGAGAGGGAGAGGAGGGAGAGAGAGGAGGAGGAGGGAGAGGAGGAGGGAGAGGAGAGGGGAGAGGAGGGAGGGAGAGGAGGAGGAGGGGAGGAGGGAGAGGAGGAGAGAGAGGAGGAGGGAGAGGAGGAGAGAGAGGAGAGGGGAGGATGAGAGGGAGGGAGAGGAGGGAGAGGAGGAGGGAGAGCGAGGAGGAAGAGGAGGAGGGAGAGGAGGAGGGGAGGAGGAGGAGGGGAGGAGGAGGGAGAGGAGGAGGAGAGAGGGAGGGAGAGGAGGAGGCAGAGAAGGGAGGGAGAGGAAAGGGAGAGGTGGAGGAGGGGGGAGGGAGAGAGGAGGGAGGAGGAGGGGAAGGAGGGAGAGGAGGAGGGCGAGAAGGAGCGAGAGGGGGAGCAAAGAAAGCAGACAAGGTTAGTTATTACTACAATACGTCGGGGATACCACTTAAATATAATACACTAAACAAAAAAAAAAAAAAAAAAAAAAAAAAAAAAAAAAAAAAAAAAAAAATTTATGGCATGCAAAGTGGTCCGGGTGTTCCGCCTAGAAGCAGAGGTTAAGTGCGAACACGTCGCAGGAGCGAAGAGGCGGGCGTTACTCTATTAGCGAAGATATACGCGCCATAAAGGGAGAAAGTGTAGGCATTAAACAGACGGCTGCAGGAAGTCGCCGAAATTAGCCTGAGGGAGGAGGAAGCATCGGGAGCGGAGGCAAACATGGCCATTTTAGAGTCTCGCTTCAACAGACACCCGGCAATTACGGCGAATGGCACTCGGCACCGGTGACATGACGCGACAGCCACTGCCACTGGGACCTGCACGGGCGTTGTAGAATAATATAGAATCATACACTATATATAACAGATATACATGTACACGTACACATACACGCATAAACACATACACGCACAGATATACTGACACACACATACATACACATACACAATAGACTTACATATACACATACACACATACATATACAAAAGATGCAGACACACACACACATAAACATAGACAACACACACACACACTCTCTCTCTCACACAACACACACAACAGACACACACACACACACACACACCACACACACACACACACACACACACACACACACACACACAAACACACACGTACACACACAAACACACACACGTAAACACAATAAACCTCTGAATCGCGAAGAGGAAACACAAATTAAATTCATAAAAAGCAAACTATTCATAGACTGTAAAAGATAAAGGCTCCAAATTGCAGTAATTCTGATGTCCAAAATATAAGCCGAGATAAAGGGATTTTGCAGTGGCGAGTTGCATATATGCAGGGCGTCTGCGCTTCTCTCGCTCTCTCGCTCTCTCTCGTCTCTCGCTCTCCTCTCGCCTCTCTCGCTCTCCTCTCGCTCTCGCTCTCTCGCCTCGCTCTCTCTCGCCTCTCGCTCTCCTCTCGATCTCCTCTCTCGCCTCTCTCTCGCTCTCCTCTCAGCTCTCTCCTCTCTCTCTCGCCTCTCTCGCTTCTCCTCGCCTCTCTCGCCTCTCGCCTCTCTCGCTCCTCTCGCCTCTCTCGCTCTCCTCTCGCCTCTCTCGCTCTCCTCTCGCCTCTCTCGCTCTCTCGCTCTCTCGCTCTCTCGCCCTCTCTTCTCTTCGCCTCTCTCCTCTCGCTCTTCTCTCTCGCCTCTCCTCGCTCTCCTCTCGCCTCTCTCGCTCTCCTCTCGCCTCTCTCGCTTCCTCGCCTTCCTTCTCTGCCTCTCGCTCTCCTCTCGCCTCTCTGGCCTCTCTCGCTCTCTCTCTCGCTCTCTCTCGCCTCTCTCTCTCGCTCTCTCTCTCTCGCCTCTCTCGCTCTCTCTCTCGCTCTCCTCTCGCCTCTCTCGCTCTCCTCTCGCCTCTCTCGCTCTCCTCTCGCGCCTCTCTCGCTCTCTCTCGCTCTCCTCTCGCTCTCTCGCTCTCTCTCGCCTCTCTCTCTCTCGCCTCTCTCGCTCTCCTCTTCTCTCTCTCTCGCTCTCTCTCGCCTCTCTCGCTCTCCTCGCTCTCCTCTCGCTTCTCTCTCTCTCGCTCTCGCCCTCTCGCTCTCTCTCGCTCTCCTCTCGCTCTCTCGCTCCTCTCGCCTCTCTCGCTCTCCTCTCGCCTCTCC
>NW_020872894.1:448918-451418 GCF_003789085.1 Penaeus vannamei
AGCAAACAACAAGCAACAACGACAACACAACAATGTAACAAAAACAACAACGACAACAACAGCATTGACATTTAGTTTATGTGCATTAATGAAAAGCGGAACGGAAGAAATAAATAAATAAAGAAGAGAAGAAAGAAAGAAGGAAAGCAGAAAGAAGAAAGAAAGAAAGAAGGAAAGAAGAAAGAAAGAAAGAAAGAAAGAAAGAAAGAAGGAAATAAGAAAAAAAAAAGAAAATGAGAAAGAAAGAAAGAAGGAAAAAAGAGAGAAAGAAAGAAAAGAGAAAGAAAGAAAGAAAGAAAGAAAGAGAAAGAAAGAAAGAAATAAGAAAAAAAGAAGAAAAGAAAGAAAGAAAGAAAAAGGAAAAGAAAAGAAAGAAAGAAAAGGAAAAGGAGAGAAGAAGAAAAAAAAGAAAGAAGGAAATAAGAAAGAAAGGAGGAAAGAAGGATAAAGAGAGAAATAAATACATAAATAAAAGAAGACAAGAAAGAAAGAAGGAAGGAAAAAAAGAGAGAAAGAAAAAAGGAAAGAAGGAAAGAAGAAAGAAAGGGAGGAAAGAAAGAAAGAAAGGAGGAAATAAGAAAAAAAGGAAATGAGAAAGAAAGAAAGAAGGAAAAAAAGAGAGAAAGAAACAAGGAAAGAAAAAAAGAAAGAAAGAAAGAGAAAGAAAGAAAGAAAGAAAGGAGGAAATAAGAAAAAAAGAAGGAAATGGAAGAGAAAGAAAAGGAACAAATACATAAATAAAGAAAACAAGAAAGAAAGAAAGTAAGAAAGAAGAAGGAAATAATGAAAGAGAGAAAGCAAGAAAAAAAAAGAAAATCTATGAAAGAAAGAAGGAATTTAGCCGAAAATATTCAGTTTATTCTACCAAACTAAATCACGAAACAATATTAAGAATAAAAAGAGGAAAAGCATTTTTTTTTTTTTATTCCGCGTGAAATAACCGAAATTGTCTATAAATTCCATAAATATTCATCCTATTTCATTCCGTGCGAGCGAAAGCATTTTTTTTTTTTTTTTTTAAATTCCATCTGTTCTTTGTCTTTGTTCTTTAAAAGAATAAATCTTTGTCATGTCCTAATTTCATCTGTTATCTATCCTTTTCGTAATATTTTTATCTTCTGTTTATATTCTTTATGTTGTATCTCCGCGTTCTATTTCTTTATCTATCTTTTTTGAGGTTTTTATCTTCATAAACCTTATCTGTTTGTATATTTCATTTTTTTCCGTGTATTTATTTTCTTCTTTCTCATTCTCTCCTTTATTTCATTTTTAAAGTCACTTTCACGCTCTTCCTTCTCCCTCTTTTCCATTTCCTCTCATTTCTAAATCCTGGCACTCATCTCTTTCTCTCTTACTCCCTCATTCTACCTCACCCTCTCCCTCCCTCCCCTTTCTCCTCAAAACTCCAGTCCCCTCTTCCTCACTCTCCTCCCTTCATTCTCTCCTCTCTTATTCCTCCCTCCCTCTCTCCTTCTTCTCTCATCTCTCTCTTCCTCCCTCTTCTTATTCTTTCCCTTCCCTTCATCTCCCCCCCCCTTCGCCCCTTCCCCTACTCCCTCTCCTCCTCCTCCTTTTTTATCGTCTCCCTCCTCTCTACTCTCGTTCATTCCATTCCCCCTTCCCTCCCTCTCTCCGTCTCTCCCTCCCCATCCCTCTCTATCCCTCCTCCTCCCTTACTCCCCACTCTTCCCTCCCTCTCCTCCTTGCTCTTTCCCCTCCTCTCCGCCTCCACCCCCTTTCCCCTTCGATCCCTGTCCCTCCCTTCCTCTTCTCCCCCTCCACTCCATTCTTCTCTTCCCTCCTCCCTCCTTCCTTTACCTCCCTCCCTCTCCTCTCTCCCTCTTCTCTCCCTCCCTCATCTCCCTCTCTTCCTCTTCCCTCTCTCCCTCTGTTCTTCTTCTTCCTCTCCATCTCCCTCCCTCTCCTCCCTCTTCCCTCTCCCTCCTCTCTCCCTCTCTTCCTCCTCCCTCCTCTCTCCTCTGTTCCTCCCTCCCTCCTCCCTCTTTTCCTCTCTCCATCTCCCTCTCTTCCCCTCTTCCTCTTTTCCTCCCCTCTTCCTTTCCCCTCCCTCCGTCCAGCCCCTCCACCTGCCGGACCGAAATTCCTCCGGCACAGAAGAAACACCCTCCTCGCTTTGTAATCGCCCTTCGCCGGGCTTTTCCAAGGGAGTGGATTTGCTTCCAATTATCCCCTCCCCCCCCCCCCTTCCCCCTTCCCCCTTCTCCCCCCCCCAAAAAGGAATAAAAACGCTAACAGTGATCTATTTCCTCGATCAGCCGATGGCAACAAGGGTTCATTCATCTTGTGTCCTCTCTTGCTCCACTTCGGTGTATGCACACACACGTAATACATACATATGTATATATATATATATATATATATATATATATATATATATATATATATATATATATATATATATATATATATATATAATATATATATATATATATATAATATATATATATATATATATATATATATATACATATACATATAT
>NW_020872894.1:466418-471418 GCF_003789085.1 Penaeus vannamei
CCTCCCCCTCCAGCCTCTCCCACGCCAGGATACTTAAGGATTCCACACTGAGGACTTCAAGTTGGCGTTCGCGACCAGACTGGCGAGCGGCGGCAATCTCGAGAGGTCAAAATCCCTCGATGATTTAGTCCTCCTGTGGCATTTCTGAGCCGCTTTATCGCCATTCTCTTATGTCATATTTATGCTCTCCTTTTCTTCTTATTCTCATTCTTATTTTTTTTTCATCATTATTACTGTTCTTTTCTTCTGCTTCTTCTTTGTCTTCCTTCTCTTCTTCATTTTTTAAGGTATTTCTGAGTCGCTTTATCGCCATTATTTTATGTCATATTTATGCTCTCATTTTCTTCGTTTTAAATTATTATTATCATTATCATCATTATCTTTCTTCTCTCTTCTTTGATGTATTTTTGGGTCGCGTTCTTGTCAGCTCTCTTATGTTATGCTTCTGCTCTTCTTCGTCTTATTCTCATTCTTCTTCTTATTATTTTTATCATTATTGCTATTATTTTGTTCTTCTTCTTCTTTGTCTTTCGTTTTTTCTATTTCTTTTTGTAAGGTATTTCTTAGTCGCGTTATCGCCATTTTCTTATGTCATATTTATGTTCATTGTCTTATTCTCATTCTTATGATTTTTATCATTCTTACTATTCTTTTTTTTCCTTTTTTCTTTTTCTTCTTTGTTTTCCTTTATATCTTCTTTGCCTTCCATCTAATCTGTCTTTTTCTTCTTCTTTTTCTTCCTTTCCTTCTTCTTGGCTTCCTTTTTTTCTTTGTTTTCATGTTCTTCTTTGTCTTCCTTTATCTCTTCTTTGTCTTCCTTCTTCTCTGGCTTCCTTTACTTCTTCTTTGTCTTTTTCTTCTTCTTTGTCTTCCTTCTTCTCTGGCTTCCTTTACTTCTTCTTTGTCTTTTTCTTCTTCTTTGGCTTCCTTCTTCTCTGTCTTCCTTTACTTCTTCTTTGTCTTTTTCTTCTTCTTTGTCTTCCTTTCCTTCTTCTTGGTTTCCTTTTCTTTTTCTTTAAGGCATTTCTGAACCGCGTTATCGTCCGTTCTCTTATATTATACTTAATCTCTGATTTATTCCGATTATTTCTTCTTCCTTTTTTTCTTATCATTACCATTTATTTATTTCTTCTCTCTCCTTTGAGGTATTTTTGGGTCGTGTTATCGCCATTCTTTTATGTCATACTTATTCTCTTCTTCGTCTTATTCTCATTCTTATTCTTTTTATCATAATTACTATTCTTTTCTTCCTTTTTCCTTTTCTTCTTCTTTGTCTTCCTTTCCTTCTTCTTTGTTTTCATGTTCTTCTTCTTTGTGTTCCTCTTCTTCTTCTTTGTCTTCTTTTTCTTCTTCTTTTTTCTATTTCTTCTTCTTTAAGGCATTTCTGAGTCGCATTTTCTCCAGTTCTCTTATGTTATGCTTATTCTCGTCTTTATTTCGGATTTTTTTCCCTTCTTCTTCATTCTTATTTTCTTCTTGAAAATCCTTTGTATCTCTTTTCTTTCATCTGAAGTACTTTATTCTTCTCCTTTTCTGCTCTTTATCTTTCTTCTTTTATGAGTCATTTCTCAATCTAATTATCGGTGACTCTCTTATTCTCTGCTTATTTACTTCTTATCTAATTTCTTCTTCTGCTTGTTATTTTCTTGTTCTTCTGCTAATTAACTTCTTTTTCTTCTGCTTATTATCTCCTTTCTTCTTCCCCTTATTATAATTTTTTTCCTACTCATATTTTTCTTTTTTGCTGCCTATTATCTTTTTGCTTCTGCTTATCATCTTTTTTCTTAGCCTAAAATTCTCCTTATTTCCTCTTTTGCTTAATTTTATTTATTTCTCTCCTTTTTGCTTTTTATTTTCTTTTATTCTTCATACAAGAAAAGACACCGATATGGAAGGAAAAATGAAAAAAAAAAAGAAAATGGAGGGTTAAGAACTCGAGAAATTAATGGTTGAAGATCATGGAAGGAAGGGAAGAGATAAGGCCGATAAAAGAGGAACAAATAGAAAGAAAGATAATAGGGAAGTGAAGAGAGATTTTCTTTTTTTCCAAGAATGAGAAAAGATGAGAACTGGATAACTTTTTCTATCGGGTTTTCCTTCTCTCTATCCTATTCGTTCTTCTCTCTTATCTTTCTGTTCATTCTTCTCTTATCGAAGCACATATTTCATAAAAAGTAAAAAAAAAAAAAAAAAAAAAAAAAAGAAAACGTATAAATATCAAATGTATCTTCCACGATCTTCAAAAATGCTACTTTATCGTGTTTAAAAAGATAATTATTTTTTTCTCTCTCCTTTTTTTCTCTTTCTCTCCCTCCCATTCTCTCTCTCTCACTCCCCCGTCCCCCTCTTTCTCTCTCTCTTGTCCATTCTCCCCCTCTCTCTCTATCTTCCCTTATCTCTCTATTCCCACCACTTCCTCCGCCTCCCCCTCTCCACTCTCTTTCTCTTTCCCCTTCTCCTTCTCTTTCTCTCTTCCCCTATCTCTCTCTCTCTCTCTATTCCCATTACTCTCCCCTCTTTTTCTTCCCCTTTCTCCCTCTCTCTCTCTCTCCCTCCCTCCCCTCTCTTTCTCTCTTCCCCTATCTCTCTCTCTACATTCCCATCTCTCTCTATATATTCCCATCTCTCTCTCCTCCTCCCTCTCCCCCTCTCTCTCTATTTGCCTGCGTACCAAACAAGTACCAAGGAGACAGCTAGAGAGACCAACCATTTTTTTCTTCTTTTTTAGGCGACGCGAATGATCTCCGCTTGGCAATCTAGCTTGGCAATCCAGCTCGGCAATCCAGCTTGGCAATCCAGCTTGGCAATCCGGCTTGGTAATCCAGCTTGGCAATCCAGCTCGGCAATCCAGCTCGGCAATCCAGCTCGGCAATCCAGCTTGGCAATCCAGCTTGGCAATCCGGCTTGGTAATCCAGCTTGGCAATCCAGCTTGGCAATCCGGCTTGGCAATCCAGCTTCCGCTTGGCAATCCGGCCTTGGCAGCTTGGCAATCCAGCTTGGCAATCGGCAATCCGGCTTGGTAATCCAGCTTGGCAATCCAGCTTGGCAATCCGGCTTGGCAATCCAGCTCGGCAATCCAGCTTGGCAATCCCGGGAGCCTTTAGCAATCCAGCTCGGCAATCCAACTTGGCAATCCGGCTTGGCAATCCCGGGAGCCTTTAGCAAGCCTTAGAATCTCAGACCAGAATCCGCAATGGCTCGCGCTTCAAAAGGCTTCAGAATCCAAGTCAGGAACACGTGATCTTGCTTGATCCTTCTGTCTTCCTTTTCTTCTTCTTCTTTTTTCTATTTTTTTATTTCTAAAGGTATTTCTGAGTCGCGTTATCGCCATTCTTTTATGTCGTATTTATGCTCTCCTTTGCTTCTTAGTTTCTTTTTATTCTTCTTATCATTATCATCATTATCTTTCTTCTCTTCTTCTTTGAGGTATTTTTAGGTCGCGTTCTTGTCAGCTCTTTGTTATTATTATTAAACATTGTCTTTTCTTTCCTTACCTTTCTCCCTTCTAATCTCCCCTTGTTTCTTCCCGCTTTCGTCCTCTTAATCTTGCATTCCAATCTTCCTTTTCTTTCTTCCAAATCTCCTGTTTTATTATCATTATCATCATTATTGTTATTATTATCATTATTATTATTGCCTTTAAGACTCATTCTCCGGCTCCTCTTCATCCACATCTTCCTTTTTCACTTTATCTTCCTCTTCTAATACCTTATCTCTTCTTCTTCTTCTCCCTCTACTTCTTCCTCATATTCCTCCTCCTGGTCCCATTCTATTTTTCTTAATTTGCCTCTCTCTCCCTTCTAATCTCCCCTTACTTCTTCTCGTTCTCGTCTTTTTAATCCTGCATTCCAATCTTCCTTTTCTTTCTCCCAAATCTCTTGCTTTTTTCCTTAATTACTTTTACGACTCTCTTTCTCCTCCTCCTCCTCCTCCTCATCTACGTCCTCCTCTGCCTCTTTCTTTTCTTCTTTTCCCTTTCCTCCTCCTTCTCCTCCTGATCCACTTCAATTCCTCTTAACTTCGACTGCTATTCCCCTCCCCCCTCTACTTCCTCCTCCTCCTCCTCCTCTTCCTCCTCCTCTTTCCCGAAAGATCACGAACAGAAAATAAAACTGGGAAAATCAGGGATGAATGTAAAGAGAAATGAAGATTTTTTTTTTTTGTGGGGGGATTTTTTTTTGGGGGGGGGGGTGGATTACTTTTTTTGGGGGGGGGGCGGATCTCTTCTCTCTCTTCCTGTACAGCTTAATCTCGCTACCACCGGTTGGGTATTTACATGCAATTTTTTTCTCTGTACACTTCACTTGGATTAATTATAAATCTATGTCTATTTCTGTCTATGTTTGAATGTCTGTCTGTTTGTATGTTTTATGTACATATGAATCTATTAATCTGACTATGTATGTATGTTTGCATGTGTCTATGCATAAATGCTAATATCATATATGTACAATATGCATGTAATTGTACATACATACATACACACACACACACACACACACACACACACACACACATATATATATATATATATATATATATATATATTATATATATACATATGTATATATATTATATATGTATATATATATATGTATTATATATATATATATATACATATATATATATATATATATATATATATACATATATATATATATATATATATATTATATATATATATATATATATATATATATATATATAATATATATATATATAATATATGTATATATATATGTATATATATATATATATATATATATATATATATATATATATGTATATACATATATATATATATTATATATATATTATATATATTATATATATATATATATATATATATATATATATATATATATATATATATATAATATATATATATATATATATATATATATATAATAATATATATAGAGAGAGAGAGAGAGAGAGAGAGAGAGAGAGAGAGAGAGAGAGAGAGAGAGAGAGAGAGAGAAGATAGATAGATAGATAT
>NW_020872894.1:483918-488918 GCF_003789085.1 Penaeus vannamei
CTCCTCCTCCACCTCCCCTCCCCCCCCCCTCCTCCTCCTCCTCCTCCTCCTCCTCCTCCCCCCTCCTTCTCGTCACCCTAATCCCCTTCTCTTTCTCCTCCACCATCTTCTTCGTCTCCTCCTCTTATTTCTTCGCCTCCTCCTCCTTCTTCTTCTTCTTTTCTTTTTCCCCCCCTCCTCCTCCTCCTCCTCCTTCCTACTCTTCCTACTTCCTCTCCACCTCCTCCTTTTCCTCTTCCTCCTCCTTCTCTCCTCCTCCCTCCTCCTCTCCTCCTCCTTATCTCATCATCCTTTTCCCTCTCTTTCTCCTCTTCCTCTTCCTATCCCTCTTCCTTGACAGAACGACTCCCACTTGTCAGGGAAATTCGACAACGTTCCGAACGCCATAAAGACACTTTTCGGCGGCGTTCGCACTGAAATAACTGCAGGTGTTTATCATTCAACTTGGTGTCTCTTTGAAAAGGTAAACATATTTGTTTATGAAAGCCAATCGCAAATTTATATCAAGTTATTTGACACAACAGTACAAACATTTTTTCTTTTCTCTCTCTCGAGATGTCTATTAGGAAGTCACCGGAATTCTCTCTCTTCTTTCCATTTTTCAAGAAGAGGAGAGAAACCTTTGGAATCAAGGCCACGGGAATGCAAAAGTCGAGGGGTACAGACGCAAAATATTTCATTAGATTAAATGCCGTTTTTATCTTCATTCGGCAGTACGTGTTTAGGAAAAAAAAAACTATGGATGTAGGAGGATAAATTATTGTAGATAAAAGAATATGGATGTAGGAGGATAAATTACTGTAGATTAAAGGTGGAATTTATCACAAAAGTGGCGATGGGATTTCGAATGGAGCGGCTCGAACCACAGGTCGTGACGTCACACCGTCTTCGAAAGCGTCTGAAGAGCCGCAGCATCTTATTAGGGGAAAGGCTAGATCAGTAGCAACTCGAGGAGGTGTCTTTTCTGTTTTTGATGATTGTTTAATGAAAATATAACCATTAAAACCATTATTTTCCATTCTTTTTTGGAAACTGAAGAGACCAAAATGATCGACAATATTAACAAATCATCCGTAATTTTTATGACGTCATCAAAATAAACCCCACGTGCTTTTTTTTTCTAAAAATAGAATCAGACGCCATGACATCTCGAGTTGCTACTGATCTAGCCTTTCCCATCCTCTCGGCCTCGGGGGAGTTCCCCTGCGAGCGGCGACGGAGCTGGAGGAGGAAGAGGAGGAGGGGGAGAAGAGGAGAAGAGGAGGAGGGAGGAGAAGGAGGAAAGAGGAGGAGGTGGGAAGGAGGAAGAGGAGGAGGGGGGAAGGAGGAAGAGGAGGAGGGGGAGAAGGAGGAAGAAGAGGAGGTGGGGAAGGAGGAAGAGGAGGGGGAGGACGCAGTGCCGCTGGAGGGTCGTCTCCGCGGGCAGCATTCAGGAGGCGCGAGGAGACGGACGGACGCACCCTGACGAAGGCGCGCGACTTCCTCAGGACGGGAATCCAGCTGCTCGGAGATCCTCCTCCTCCTCCTCCTCGAGTCAGCGGTGGCTTGGGATTCAAGGCAAACAAGGAAACGAAGAGAAGAAGAAAAGAAAAGACGAAGCTGGAGAACGAACAAAGGGGAGATGAAGATAAGGAATAATACGTCTTTCGGATCAAGATCGAGTCGAAACGGGTCAAGGACATGTTGGTTCTCGTCCCTACCCTTCCCTACACGCCAAGACCTCGCTGCCCCGGGTCCTGGAGGCAGCTCCCTTCTGCAGGCGAACGCCGTGGTGTCGCGGACAAAGCCTGCTCAGACAACCTGTTCTTAAATGAGCAAACTAGCTGTGAATAGATAAATAGAAACACACACACACACACACACACACACACATATATATATATATATATATATTATATATATATATATTATATATATATATATACATATTGGTCAGTTCTATAGATATATTCTGAGTAACCGAAAAATACAAATAGGATTAAAATGAAACCTCATTAATGGTGTATTTCGACTTTTATTCCTCATACACAGAAGATTTTATTACAAAGGCTTAACCGGATTACACCACGAGGGAAAATGTTCCAAGATAACCACTTCCATCGTAACACATGTTGAACCACTGTCCCTGTCATACGACTTAGAAACCAACCAACCAAGAGCATAACGAAGCAAACTTTGCATTTCCAAAAAAAGAGAAAGTAACAGAAACTAGCAATAAATAGGCAGAGAAGATCAACCCAGCGCCCTTCCGCCCCCCCCCCCCCCCCGCTCAGCTGAACGACCACACCGTAGCGAAACCCAGGCAGCGGTACTTGAAGCAAGCCTCCGCCAGGTCGTAGTGCTTGAACCTCCTGCAGGTCGTCACCTTCTCGAGCAGCTGGCAGTGGCTCCTCCTCCAGTAGAGTCGCGTCAGGAGGAAAGACCGCTCCATGTCGTACACGTACCCATGGAGGGTCGGGTACGGCGTCACCTTCAGGACGCCCCGCGTGTACTGCACCAGGATCGTCTGAGGAGGGAAGGGAGAAGAGGGAGGTGGCGAGGAGGACGTGGGAGAGGAGGGAGGTGGCGAGGAGAAGGGCGTCTTGGATTAAATGCCGATTTCAAAGTTTTTATTATTATTATCTTATGTGTTTGTACTTAGAAAAAAAATGACCTACGTGTTTTATATGTATGTATCATAAGTTGGATTCATCGTGTTATTTTCTATTAGGTTGTAAGTTCTATCCTGTGTCTCTCAAATTGAACTGAATAGAATAATCTGAAGTGCATCCCACCTTAATGTCAAACTTTTCTGGCTCCTTCAGCACGCCCTGGAGGAGCTTGTGGTCCTCAGGCAGCCCCGTGGCCACGCTCAGGAAGTCCGCCCTCTGGAAGCGAGCCGCGAGGAGGAGGGTCGTCAGGGGAACGCAGCGCACCAGCCTCGACCTTCCCTGACGCTCGTCCTGACGAAGGGAGGTTGTGCGAGGTTAGTCCAGCCGTTAGTTCGAGGGGAGACCGTGTGTGTGTGGGGGGGGGGACCAAACTCCCAGTGATAATTACTGTAATGGTTCGAGTAATAATTCTGATTGTTAAGAGCCTTTGTCAAATGCCACTATTGACATTTCATCCTTACTGAAAATGAAGTGTCTTTACCCCGTCGATGGTCTCTGAGGACAGTTTGCTTCTGGCCATCATGAGCGCTTGGTATTCCTGAGGTAAATCTTTTATCAAGTCCATCGCCCAGAACAGGTGCTGAAAAACAGAAAACGGGTGTAGTTCTTATCATAGAAAACCAAATACTTTTTGGGGGTAACTTTCCCAGAAAATCGAGAAACGCAAATCACGTTAAAACAATTATCTGAGTAAACAAACACCGTAGGGGTAGTTGGACACAGTCAGCAAGGCCGCTAACCAGATCGGAATGCTGTTCGTTGACACACAACGGTGCGAGAGAAGCGTTGCGACGTCGGTCTTGCAGAATGGCGAACGAGCGAGGGTCCGGTTTTCGGAGCCGACCAGCCGAGGGTCTTCTCCAGCATCAACGTCTGGCTCATGAACACTCCGTCGACGGCGCCGATCTCCACGAAGGTTCCGGGAGGCTGCAAAAGACCAACGTCAGGAATCATCAGGTAATGCAACGTGTTATTTAAAGTATTACCGACGCGTGCAAACTAGAAGATGAAATAAAAACACCGCCAACAACAACTAAAAAAACGCACACAAATAATACCCACGTTATAGCATATAAAGACCCCAAACAACAGACCACTACAGACAGACCTCACTCCTCCACAGAGCCAGCAACATTTCCTGCACTTTGTCCCACTCCAGCAGCTCCCTCCACACGGGCCGGCGGACGTCGAAGGGGGACGTGTCCGGGGGGAGGAGGATGTAGGTGTCCCTCAGCGCCGCCACGAAATCCGGGTCCTTCTGCGAGAGGCTCCGGTACGAGAAGTAGGTCTTCAAGCACTCTAGGTGGAAGCACAGGTAGAACAGCATAGATAATGGGCTGTAGGAGTTGGTTATATGGGTTTAATAGGTAGAAAGACGGATAAAATACAGGGATTTTGGTATGTGGGTTTATTTTATTTTGGTATATTGGTTAACGGGTAGATATACAAATATGAAATTAATTATTGGTGAGGTGAGTTGGTTATGTTGGCTAGCAGGTTGTGAAGTGG
The DNA here is from genome assembly GCF_003789085.1 of Penaeus vannamei. Classification (NCBI taxonomy): domain Eukaryota; kingdom Metazoa; phylum Arthropoda; class Malacostraca; order Decapoda; family Penaeidae; genus Penaeus; species Penaeus vannamei. Next base: position 488,079 of record NW_020872894.1, read on the forward strand.
AATTGGGTGGGCACTTCGGGTAGACTCGCCATGTGGTTGGGTAGAGGAAAAGGGTTATTGGCTGGACTGGTTAATTGGTAGCCTGAATAAAAAAAAAAATAATAGAATACTTAAAAATGGGTAATTAGTTACACAAATGAGATAGAGGATTGGTTGTATAAGTCTGTTAGGCTGATTAATAATTTGCGTAGATGAATATGGAAACTGGTTACATACGCTAAGGATAATGAATGCAAATGTACACTTATAAGTAAATAATCACCATTTATGACAGTTATTTGCTGATAAACACAGACAAATGCACTCAGACACAAACACAGATATATGAATAATGTTTTCCCATTATATGGAAAATATTTCCTTTTTCAGTAAGTACTACACTTTATTATTTGTGGATTTGCTATAGATGATCTGATGTTGTACTAATTTAGGTGAGTTACCCCCCTTCTCGCGTGATAGAAAACGGTTAGAATGAAAAGGGATAACTCCTCTAAATTAGTATGCACGTACACGTGGGCGATAAATCCTAAATTAGCCTGCGAGATTTTCAATCATCTGTAAGATATATTGGAAGTAATACACGTGGACGATAAATCCTAAAATCCAATTAATATGCTCATATATCTAAAATTAATATCAGCCTTTTTTTATAGGGATGGTATTATTATTCATGCAATTATTTCAAGTGTGCAAAGGGATATGAGACCAATTCCGTTTATTAAATATTTTGTTGACTTTTAGCTTTCCTCTATAATGTAAACATCGATATCCTCACTTTAATGCACAATAATTATGATATAGAGATTGAAGTGAATATACCAATGCTTATATTTTAGATAA
>NW_020872894.1:511905-516905 GCF_003789085.1 Penaeus vannamei
TTCAGTGAAAAGCCAGAATCCGCAAATGTCATTCCGGCAAGACGTAGAAGGAAGTAACGAAGGCGAGAGTTAAAGAAAAAAGAAGAAGAAAAAAAAGATAGGCAGCGCGACAGTACCCGAAGGAAGTGTACACCGGTCCTTTTCTCTCGCTTTCCTTGAGGTGTTGCGAGTCATGTGCGGTCGTGTCGGCGGGGGGGGGGGGGAGCTTTACCGTTCTGTCATACGCGACCTGGGGGATTCAGATCGTTTTTTCGTGGCTTGCGAGCTTGCTTTCGTTATGTTTAGGGGGCTTTCTTTGGCTTTTGTTTCTCGATTTCATTCTTTTTTTTTTCCTTTTTTTTCATCTTCTTTGCTTTCGTTATTTTTTAGGGTCTTTCTTTGGATTATTTTTCTCGATTTCATTCTTTTTTCTTCTTCTTCTTTCTTCTTCTTCTTTTGCTTACTTTCGTATTTTTAGGGGTCTTTCTTTAGGTAGACAATTTTTCGATTTAATTCTTTCTTTTTTTTTCTTTTTCTTCTTCTTTGCTTACTTTCGTTATTTTTAGGGTCTTTCTTTGGATTTTTTTTCCTCGATTTCATTTTTTTCCTTCTTTTTCTTCTTCTTTGCTTACTTTCGTTATTTTTAGGGGGTCATTCTTTGGCTAGACATTTTTTTTTCTCGATTTCATTTTTTTTTTTCATCTTTTTCTTCTTCTTCTTCTTTGTCGCTGTTGCCAATTTCACAGGCTCGATTTACACTGCAGACGACGCCTGAGTTACGTACGTGTTACACCACTTTTACGCCACCTGTCACGGGCACTTTGTCATCACCCGGCGCCAGATGGACCTATAAATACCGAAAATGACACTCGAGCGTTGAGACTAAACCAACAGCGATTCATTCTGCCAATAAGGAAGTGCGAAAACAATCACCGTTACCTTCACCGGAAAAAAAAAAGGTATTCCGCGACTTTCTTGCCTCCCTTCCCCCTCTCTCCCCCCCTTTCTCTCTCTCTCTCTCTCTCTCTCTCTCTCTCGTTCTATTTTCTTCTCCTTTCCAACCACATACGCCCTGGCGAAGGGGGGGTGGGGGGAGGAGCTCCTCAGGTTACGCTTAATTTGGAAGCTTCCAGACACTCCGGAGCTCCTCTCACGGCGCCTTCACTCCGCCACCGCAACGCATTAGTCCATTGATACAGATCACGACCGCACTCCAGACTGCTCGGGGGAGACTCGACAGCCTGTAGCCGCATCGCCGCAATTACGGGCAAGACTGATGTTAATTCCACCCGCATCTGGACAAGCACTTACTTCCTTCCGCTGCGCTCGAGGGGAAACCCCGACCTACCTCTCTAGCGGCGCAGGGAGGGTTTTCGCTCGCGTCGCCCCTCGCTCGGTGTCTCCGGCGGGGGCGAGGGTTGCGGGGTGCAGTGGGCGGATTTCTCTTCTCCTTCTGTGGGTAGAGGAGATACGGACGAAAAAGTGGATGTGGATGTAAAGGAGATACGGACGAAAAAGTGGATGTGGATGTAGAATGTGGATGTAAAGGAGATACGGACGAACAAGTGGATGTGGATGTAATGTGGATGTAAAGGAGATACGGACGAACAAGTGGATGTGGATGTAGAATGTGGATGTTACGGACGAGTGGTGCGGACGAACAAGTGGATGTGATGTAGAATGTGGAGGAGATACGTGGATGATGTAGAATGTGGATGTAAAGGAGATACGGACGAACAAATGCGTGGATGTGGATGTAGAATGTCGAGATAATAGATGCAAGCGTAGACGTAGATATAGACGGCGACGATGAAGATGCAGATGTACAGACACGTTCACACATATCACAAAATTCCCTCCATACACATAAACACTTCCCCCTCCACCCACCCACCTACACACACATATACAACCACAAACGTACACGAACCCTCCACCCTCCCACGCACACACGTACACTCGCCTTCCCCCCGCAGACACCCACCCTTCCCCCCTCCTTCCCGACAGACCCCCCCCCCCCCCCCGACCATATCCACTTCCCCGGCTCCTTCAGCAGCGGCAGTTTCTCACCCCGCCTGACGTCACCGCCAACACTCCACTTTCCACAATCGCTTTTAAATGATCCTCAAGCGTTCGCCTCTGCTTGCTGGCCGGTACCGCCGCAAGCGCAAGCACTGATGCATTGTTTCTTATGATTATATAATGATTCTTCCACAAGGGCTAAATGACCAGTTATTCACCCGTGTCTGGGCGTAATGAAGGCCGCAGCGCCGCCACGAGCGAAATCCGGCGCGGCGAAACGGGAGTCCCGAGCGCCGGGGTAATGAGGGACTCCTGCAGGTGCTTGACGGGGAGGGCGGCTGGCGAGGGGCGCTGCGCTTGTCCTGTGCAGAGCGCGCCGGAATAAACTGTCGTATTATTTCTATCATTTGCATTTGAGTGAGGTTTTATGTGTGTAACTTTGCTTGGGTGTGTGTGTTTTCTTCTAATGTAACTGACTCTTTTGTGTACGTTTATTATGTATTTTTATTTTCTTGTTTGACGGAATTGTTTACATACTGATATTCGTCTTCGTTTTTCTTTCGTATATATTCGATTATTCATATTCAAGATTTTCCACTGAGTTATAAGGTTATTCGATAAGCAAGTGATTACCGAAATGTGTCCCAGTTTATTTGTTTATTCATTTGTTGATATATACAGTAATTTATTCTTATTTCTATCTTGTTTTTCTATTTATCATCATTCCGATTTTCCTCATCACTCAAGCAAATAACATCATAATCATCGATTTCCATTTTCATTACCATACAACTTTTTAAATAGATATATCGATAGCATAATTACCATCATTCCCGTTGACACTACATAAGGACGCACACTAGAATTCCCCAATATACACAGAATAAACTGCCTACACACTGACCAGTTGCAAGATCCGAGTGGAGAGAAAACCGAGCAGTTATCGAGAGTCTTATTCCTCCCCTTCGTAGTCTGCCGTCTGCCTTCGAGTGTTACTTAAGACGTTTTCGAACTTCTTCTCGGCAATTCAGGGCGAGATTCGAGCTGGAAAAGGTATCGGGGAGAAATTATTCCTTTTTTGCATATATAAATGGCTATATACGTATACGCGGATATGGATGTACGTGAATATACGGATATATTTTCGTACATGTGTTGTTACGGGTATATATAGTTACGTACATGGATACATACAGCATAGAACTCCAAATATACCGTGACATACAATATCGTTACATTGTATTCTGTTCGTATATTATAGACACAAACTTCTACTGTAGATATTCTAGAAACGAAAGTGGGGAATATCTTTCGTTGGTCTGCTGTGAATTACACAGGTGAGTCCGCAAGTGCTGTGTTTTACCTGTGTCGAAACAGAGATTACCTAAAATCACAGCGGTAAAATATGCGTTGTGTGAGATGTAAAGAAAAGAGAGGAAAATGTAGACTGAGAACGAATAGGAGACAAGGGTGAAGGTCGATTAATCGTATTTTTTTTTCGTTTGTTTCTTTTAGCTTAGGAGATAGACATCATCATGAGGTGACGAAAACTGTTTATATAACTGTGTTCTTTCTCTAGATTCGATGCGAATGCCAGTCATGCAGAATGCGTCTGGAAATAGCAGTCATGCAGGGCAGGGACACTCCATGTTGGTCACCTGCACCAGTTATGAATAACACGAGCACGCTCATTGCAGAACAGGTACACGAGATGTATGTAGAACACCAATGCTCCTGCCATAACAGACAAACAGAACACCTTTGTCAACAGGGGTCATGCAGAACAGAATCGCTGATCAGGTGGATCATGCAGAATGCCTTTCCTAACATTCATCATGCAAAACACCTTTACTGACATGGGTCATGCAGAACAGCATTACAAGGAGCACCTATGCTTACAAAGGTCATGCAGAACACCTCTCCTAACACTGGTCAGGCAGAACACCTCAAGAACATCAAGTCATGGAGAACATCTACCCCAGAAAAGTAAGGAATACATTCACGAACCTCTAGCAGTGTCGAACAGCGCCCAAAACCTCATAGAACATTCCAAGAACGCCGGTCGTGTAGTGGGTCCCGGAGAACATCCTGGAAGAACACCTAGTCATTCAGACGCTCATTCAAACCATCCTGAATTGATCTCATTTTGGATTCAAGTCTCGCACATCCTTTTTTTTTCATTTTTCTGTTGTGGGTCATTTTCTGATTTTTAAGCCAGCGAATAGTTCCTGCTCCTTATGGTGGCCGTCTGCTATTTTCTGAGTTATAATAGTCATCCATTTCCGTAATTTCTGTCAAACTCCAAAATTCAGCTCCGGATAACAATAGTCACTGTTGAACGATGATGAAATTAATGGTGAAGTGGTTTGGCATAGCAAAAATACAGTGAGGAATGCATGGGAGAAAGGAGTGCTAAGGCTTTATCACGTTTTGAGGTGTATATCTCTTTTTCTTTTCTTTCGTTTTCTTTCTCTTTTTTTCTCCAGGGGCCTCCCCCTCCCACCCTCTCTCTTTGCTTCTATCAGTCTTTCTGTTTCTTTTCCTCCCTCTTTCCCTCTTCCCTTCGTTCCTTCTTCCCCTTTCCCTCCTTGACTTGCTTCCCTCTCTCTTCTCCCCACTTCACTTCACTTCTCTCTCTCTCTCTCTCTCTCTCTCTCTCTCTCTCTCTCTCTCTCTCTCTCTCTCTCTCTCTCTCTCTCTCTCTCTCTCCTCTCTCTCTCTCTCTCTCTCTCTCTTCTCTCTCTCTCTCTCTCTCTCTTCTCTCTCTCTCTCTCCTCTCTCTCTCTCTCTCTCTCTCTCTCTCTCTCTCTCTCTCTTTATCTTAACACTCAATCGCTTCTTTTCGTGTTCAAATTAATGTATCACATGGCGCCAGATGTTGTGAGTGCGATCGTATACATGTTTTCTTTTTGAGAGAGAGAGAAAAAAATTGCACATATATGTTTACAATCTATATTTACCTCACAACCTACACGTTTCTATCAGCGTCTATTTTTCAG
>NW_020872894.1:529405-531905 GCF_003789085.1 Penaeus vannamei
TAATGATGATGATGATAATGTTATTGATGATAAGAATGATAGTAGTGATAATAATGGTAATGATAATGGTTATGATGATAATAATTTTAATTATATTAATGACGACGATTTTAGTAGTAGTAATAACAATGGCAACAATAATGGTGATAATGAATATTTAATGATAATCATGACGATGATATTAGTAGTAATAGTAATGGCATTAATAATCATAATAATGTTAATGATAATAATACCAATGATGATAATAGCAGTAATAACAAAGATATTGGCCATAATAATGAGGATGATGATAATGATTATAATAGTGATAATAACATAGGAGATAAAAAATAATAAAAATGATAATAACAATAGATAAAGACAATGAAAATAATAATAATAATATAATAAAGTTACAACAAAAAACTTATATTATTATAAAAGAATGAAAATATATAAACATATTTACACAGAGCATTTCCTTTGCATTGTCTTCTGATGAGGATTCTGGTCNGTAATAGATGAAGAGCAAAGATAAGATATATAGAAAGGCAAGAGGAGGAAGAAAGAGAGAGGAAGAAGGACGACAGACAGAACGAAAGGCAGAGCGAGACAAGATTGCAAGCAAGCAGAAAAAAACGCCGGCTGAGGTAAATGAGGGGAAAGAAAGTAGTCCGAATCATAAACAGAGCAAATCCCTTAATGACGGAGATAGATTAAGCCATGATGAAAAGACACGCCGCACCTACAGCAAGGATAAGACAAACTCCAGCGGCCCCGGCCAAAAGGAGAGGTATGCCCCCCCACCCCCCACCCCCGACCATAATCCCAACGGGACACCACCCACACCCCCTCAAAATCGCCTCAAGCAGACAGAAGCGAGAGTCCCCGTCCAGGGCGTGGAGGAGCGTGGAGATCCAGCATGTCCTCCTAGCGAAAAATGGGTATGACTAAGCCATGAGTTTCCGAAAGACGTGATCTTTCAGGGTCGATATCGTCACGCGGGAAAAGATCATTCGCGTGAGAGATAACTGCAATGTTCTCTTTCTATTTACTCAACTAACACGACCGATAACATATATTTTTATTACTTTTTATATCATTTCTTTTCTTAAATGAGACTTTATATATTGAATTCCTTGAGATTAAATGTGAAGATAGTAAAGTATATTTTTTTTTTTTTTTATTTTTTTTTATTTTCTTATTTCCGCCCAATATAGCACACGACAGCTGCGTTGCGGCAAGAAAGTATCGTAATGCAGAATAAGTTGATGCAGCCAACTCTTAATTCTGTGCCTAGATATTAAACAGCGTATCTCTATGTCTGTCTATTTATTTATCTAGTAACTGCAAATCTATCTATCAATTCATTTATCTATTTATCTAACTAATCTATCTTATCTGTTATATATATTATCTATCTCTCTTTCTCTCTCTCTCTCTCACTCACTCACTCACTCACTCACTCACTCACTCACTCACTCACTCACTCTCTCTCTCTCTCTTCTCTCTCTCTCTCTCTCTTCTCTCTCTCTCTCTCTCTCTCTCTCCCTCTCCCTCTCCCTCTCCCTCTCCCTCTCTCTCTCCTCTCTCTTCTCTCTCTCTCTCTCTCTATCTATCTATATATATATATATATATATATATATATATATATATATATATTATATATTTTATGTGTAAATCTGTCTCACCATATACACGTCTACGGTATAGCATTATCCTGAGCCTAATTACCACGCTGTTTCTCTTTCCCGTGACGAGAGCAAGCAGCGGCAGGAACGCAAGCAAACGCAAACGACTGAATGAATTGCTCTGTTCTCCCCGCAGCGTTCGACACGAAGAAATGATTAACGAAAGGAAAGAACGAAGAGGGAAAAGACAAAAAAAAGAAAAAGGTCGCCTTCCGCATTCTCTTAATTTTGAAATAGTTTCTGTGCAGACACGCGAGACATTCTGGCGTGCTACAGGTTGCGACAGTGACTTGGCATTCCGTCTGTTGAATTTAATGATAAAACGATAACATTATGCTAATATTTAAGAAAATTAGGTTTCAGTTCCTGGAATTCTGTCATACGAAATTCAAATTTGAATATTTTCGTTGTATTATATTAGATGGTGTGGTACGTTTTTTTTATTTTATTTTTTTACGTTTGTGATATATGACAGAGTCTTATAATGTTACTTTCCCTTACTTTCGCAACCATGTGTGGACTTATGATGCACATGAGTGGATATACATACACAGACGTATAAGCAGACAAATAATATTTGGCCGTAACACATAGAATCAACCGATGGGAAACACACACTTTCACACACACACACACACACTGCGCATACACTGAGTATACGTATAGTTGACATTTCCACAAGAGTTTTATTATTTTTTGGGTTTCTTTTACGTTTGCATGTATCCCTTTCTCTCTCTCCCTCTATTTCTGTTTGTCTGTTTATCTGCCAGTCTTTCATTGTATATTCATCCATCCATTTATCATTTTATCCATTTATGTATCTATC
>NW_020872894.1:536905-539405 GCF_003789085.1 Penaeus vannamei
CTCTTCTCCTCCCCCATTCTCCTGTCCCTTTCCCTCTCCCCTCCCTCCCTCATTCTCCTCCCTCCCCTCTTCCCCTCTCCTCTCCCTCCCTCCCTTTCTCCTCTCCTCCCCCATTCTCCCCTCTCCCCTTCCCCTCTCTCTCCCTCTCCCCCCCTCCCTTCCCCTCTCCTCTCCCTCCCCCATTCTCCCCTCTCCCCTCTCCCTCTCCCTCCCCCCTTCCCCCCTCTCCTCTTCCCATTCTCTCTCCCTCTCCCTCTTCCCCTCCCCTCTCCTCCCTCCCCCATTCTCCTCTCCCCTCCCCCTTCCCCTCTCCTCTCCCTCCCCCATTCTCTCCCCTCTCCCCTTTCCCCTCTTCTCCCTCCCCATTCTCCCCCCTCTCCCTTTCCCCTCTCTCCTCCCCATTCTCCCTTCTCCCCTTCCGGTCGGCAGTGGCGGCGGCAACGACAAACAGACAATGAATTCGCAGTTAATTTTGGCCGCGAGTCTGTCATTAGAGATAACTGGCCTTGACAAAGTGGTCTGGCCGAGAGATGTTTAAGAGACAGAGGGGAGAGGAGAGGGAGAGGGAGGGGATGGTGGTGGGAAGGGGGCGGCGGGGCTGTGTCGCGGGCTGGTAGGGAGGTGGGGGTCGTCATGGGCTGGGGTAAAGGAGGGGGGGGTCATGGGGCTCTTTCTTCATATATTTCCTTCGTTTTCAATATCATTTATCAGTTGTTTTTTTAACATCAAACTCCTCTGTTATCTTGTCCTTCTTCTTTTTCTTCTACCTTTTCTTCTCGAGTTTCTTACTCCTCTCTTTCTCTCTCTACACACACACACAGACAAAGGCATACACACACACACACACACAAGACATACGCACACACACGCACACACAAAGGGATGCACACGCACACACACACAAGCACTCATAACACACATAACACAAGACATATTGATTACCTCATGAGTTGTTCCTCTGCCATTTCATTCTTTTTGTTTGTGTTGATTCAGGAATTGACTCTCTCTTTCTATTTTTTGCAGGTTTGTGACGAGAGAAGAAATGGACACAGAAACAGCCATCAAGGAGATCATCAGAGTTATGAATGAATAAACAGATGAGTAGCTAAATTATGAATGACAAATGGGTAAAAAAAAAAAGGATTTCCCCACCAAAGAAAGATTATAAGCCTGTTTAGGGTCACAGATAAGTCTGTTTTGGGTCACAGATAAGCCTGTTTAGGGTCACAGATAAGCCTGTTTTGGGTCACAGATAAGCCTGTTTTGGGTCACAGATAAGCCTGTTTTGGGTCACAGATAAGCCTGTTTTGGGAGCACAAACAGGAACGCATACAGGTAGAAAAGAGAACGAAAGAAAGAAAAACGTAGAAACGTATTGCTTAATGAAAGTCTGTTCTGAGACACACTCAGACAAACACGCGGAATTCTCCCTTCTTTAGGGGTCGCACAAACGCAAACAAACACACACGCAAGGACAATAAGACGCATACACGCAAGCACGCACACACGAACCAATAGACACACACTCACGAACGCACCACTAGACACACACACGACACACACACACACGCACGCACGCACCAATAGACAGCACACGACCCAATAGACACACACACACGCACACGCGACCGACACACACGGCACGCACGACCCAATAGACACATACACACACGCACGCACGCACGCACGACCAATAGACACACATACACACGCACGCACACGCACGACCCAAAGACACGCACGTACGACCCAATAGACATACACACACGCACGCACGACAATAGACACACACCACGCACGCACGCACCGACACATACACACACGCACGCATAGACACACACGACGTTCAATAGACACATACACACACAGCACGTACACGCACGCACGCACATACACACACGCACGCAATAGACACATACACACACGCACACATAGACACAGCACACAACACCACGACACGCACGCACCCAATAGAACATACACACACGCACGCACGCACGACGACACATACACACACGCACGCACCAAAGACACAACACTCACGCACACACCATAGAACACATACACACACGCACGCACGCACGCACGACCCAATAGACACATACACACACACACGCAAGCACGCACGACCCCAATAGACACATACACACACGCACGCACGCACGCACCCACGACACACACACGCACGCACGCACGCACGCACGCACGCACCAATAGATACATACACTCACGCCCAAATAGCAGCACGACCGACACACACACGCAGGCACGGAAAACACACGCACGCACGCACGACCCAATAGACACACACACGCACGCACGCACGCACGCACGCAACCCACGTACCACACGCACGCACGCGCATACCACGTCCGATCCCTTATCGCAATAAATAAAGGCAATTTTTCACAGCCGGTTTATTTATCGTAGATGTCTATATAATCAAGGCGGCAACCAGAGCGCTGATTGTGGTCCGAGAGTGTGACAGAAATGATGGGTC
>NW_020872894.1:554405-564405 GCF_003789085.1 Penaeus vannamei
TATCCATGCCCCACCATCCATCCGTCTATCCATGCCCACCCATCCATCCGTCTATCCATGCCCACCCATCCATCCGTCTATCCATGCCCACCATCCATCCGTCCATCTGCCCATCACCCATCATCTATCCATCCCCACCCATCCATCCGTCTATCCATCCATATCCATGCCATCCACCTCCCATCCGTCTATCCATGCCCACCCATCCATCCGTCTATCCATGCCACCCATCATCCGTATCCATCCATGTCTATCCATGCCCACCATCCACCGTCTATCCAATTCCATCCATCCAGCCCATCCATCCATATCCATGCCCACCCATCCATTCGTCGCCCCCATCCATCCGTCTATCCATGCCCACCATCCATCCGTCTATCCATGCCCACCCATCCATATCCGGGCGCTCCAACGCCGCGTCATGTCCGAAAGTGCCAAGCCAAAGTCGACCGGAATGCGTTCGCGGCGTTCGGAACCGGATCTCGAGATGCCGTAAAGACGATCGAATCCGGCTTACGGCTCCTATAGCGTTCTTTCGCTGTTTTTTTTTTTTTATTCTTTTTTTTAGGTTTTTGCGTTTTTTTTTTTTTACTTATTCACTTATGTCGTGTTTGTTTTTCGTTCTTTCGCTGTTTTTTTTATGTTTTTGCGTTTTTTTTATTTTATTTATTCACTTATGTTGTTTGTTTTTCGGTCTTTTTTTCCCCATGTTTGCGCTTTTTTTTTATTCAGTGTTGTGTTTGTTTTACGTTCTTTTGTGTGTATTTTTTTTCAAATTATTTTTAATGTGTTTTCGTTTTATGGTCTTTTTTTTTCAATTTATTCTGTATTTGTTTTCGTTCTCTGTTTGTGTATTTTTTTTTTTTTTTTTTTTTTTACTTAGCTCTTCTGTATTTGTTTTCGGTGTCTTTTTTCTTAACCTATTTCGTATTTGTTTTCGTTCTCTCTTTGTCTCACCTTGTTCCTTAATCATTCTGTATTTGTTTTCATTCTTTGTGTTGTATTTAATTGTGTTCTGCTTTCGTCTTTTTCTTTGTGTGTTATTTTAGTTGTTTCTAGTTCGGATTAGTATCATTATTCTAAATGTCCTTTTTTATTTATTTCTATTTATTCATTTATTTTTTGCCTCTTTGGAATTTTGAGAATGTTTATTTCTGTACTACTACTATTATCATCAGTTTAGTTATTTCATCATCATTATATTTTTATCATTATCCTTATCAGTATTATTATGATTATTGATATTACTGTTGTTGTCGTTCCTGTGGATATAATAATTATTGTCTTAATTGAAAAGAATGATTCCAACTAAATTCTAAAATCTACGAAACATCAACCGTAATAAGGGTGGATAGACCTATAAATATTGCAAGTGCTCAGTAACAATAACATAATTTTTGCTCAATAATTATATTTAAATTCATGGGAATTTTAATCAATGTTAAGTAATCCTTGAAAAAATAACGGAAATCTTAATATTTTGTTGTAAAATCGACTGGCTACGCATATTTACCTTGTCTTCTTGTGGGAGGCATATGGAATTTTGGGATTCAGGATACAAAAATATCTCTTAATGGAAGTACGAATGACTTCTTTGAATCAAACAGGTTAGAGTGAAAAAGAAAGATATTTCCGCCACGAATTTTGTGTGTAACCATTGTTGTAAACATTCCAATAATTTTCAACGTTCAGTCTTCAACTTTGGGAACTTATTGTATACATTTCCTCTCAACTTTTCGTGTTTGTTATTAATCGGAAACACTAAACTTACACATGCTCAACAAAGAGAATGATTATTAATAGGGGTCACAGCTGGGTAATACTCCGATATAAGCTGACTGGAGCAGATCATGAATTTCCGACCAATCATCATCACTCTTTTAAAAAGGCCCTGTACTTGGAGTGTTTTTATTTAGCTTCGTTTTATTTGTCGAAGTATTTATATAGTAGATGAACATTTCCTAATTAAGCCATACGTCGTACACTACTGCGCACGCACATTTTTAAAATTAGAAATACTTGTCACAGCTGATCGACGCGCATGCACTGCCATCTAGCGGCGGATTTGACAGTTTTGTTGTCACAGTTCTCGTTGCTCGTTTTGTGATGTTTGTTTGCAATGTTTTTCTTGTGTTTCCGAATGATTTCCCCTCGAAAACGAACTCGAAATGAAAGTGTTACGATACGTAGGATACAGTGTATTCAGTGATGTGCAAGAATCGTACTCTTAAGCTGCAGACTTTTCGTAGAGGCTCTTCATCTTGCTCAGCTTTCCCTTCTCTTCGCTCTAAGGTAAAGCTAATTTCCATCTTTTTATAGAATACTGTCATCGATGAAGCAGTCGGGTAGGAAATGCGGCGATTGGGGGAGAAGCGATACGGGTTGACGAATCCCCCAGGTTAGGAAGGTTTTTTGGTTCATGCGGAAACACTGGTTCGGTCATTCGTGCAACTCGGGTTCGAATCTCTCTTGACCGAATCCCGACTCGGGCTTTTGCTAACTTCCACTTTCATTTCCTCGTCAAAATGCTTGTTTTGAGCGAGTAGGCCTAGTGCAAACTTGTGATAATGAAGATGGTCGTTATCGTTATTATTCTCTAATTGTCATCATTGCTATCCTCATTATCATCCTTGGCGTTGTCATTACCATTTTCTCATGATCCTCTCATTGTCATCATCATAGTCACTACCACCAGCACCACCATCATAACCATCATCATCATCATCATCATCATCGTCATCATCACCATCCTCATCATTATTCATCATCATTACATCATCATTATCATCGTCATCATCATCATCATCGTCATCACCGTCATCATCATTATTATCATCGTCATCATTATTATCGTCATCGTCTTCATTATCATCTCCGTTTCATCATCATAATCATCATCGTCATCACCGTCATCATCATTAATCATCATCGTCATCATCATATGTCATTATCGTCTCATCATCATTATCATCATCGTCATCATCATCATCATCATCATCATCATCATCATCGCATCACCACCACCACCACCACCACTATCATCATAATTATCATCGGTATCATCCTCACTGCCCTACTCATCCTCTTTGTCATGGAGGAAGAGAGATAGAGAGAGGGATGGAGGAATGAAAAATGCGGGAAGAGGGATGGAGGAAGAGAGAGGAAGAAAAAGGAGATGGACAGAAGATGGAGAAGGAAGATGAGATGGAGGATAAAGGGATGGAGGAGGAGGAAGAGAGAGCAGGAGAGAGATGGAAGAGAAAGAAGATGACGAGAAGGGATGGAGAGAAGGAGATGCATGAAGAGAGATGGAGGAAGAGAAGAATGGAAGAAAAGAGATGCTGGAGGAAGAGAGCTGGAAGAGGGAGAAAGAGAGATGGAAAGAGAGAAAAGAAAAAAAGAAGAAAAGAAAAGAAAAACAGGATCCAGGTGAACACAACAGGATATATCACCAGCTTTATGTTTATTCCTCCTTCTCACGTCTCATCATTATTCCTCACGTCCTAATTACACGTTCGTCTATGCACGTCATCGCTGGGCCACGGTCGTTAGAGAGAGACGGGAACTTTTAACGTGGAAACTTTGTATTACGGAAGAAGAAATGGAATAACAGAAGAGGTGATTAGTGCTTATGTTATGATTAGCATGTAGCGTTCTTGGAAAAGAGGAAGAGGGGGAGGGAGAAGAGGAGGAGGGGAGAAGGGGAGGGGACGGGTGGGGAGGGATGGCGAGAGGGAGGGGAGAGGGTGGGGTTGAACGAGGGAGATTTAGAGGATGGAAGAAAGGGTAGCGATGGGAGGGGGGGGGTCGAAAGGGGGACAATCAACGGGGGGAAGAATAGGGAGGGATTGAAAGGGGCGGCAGGGGGAGAGGATTAGGGAGGAGGGAGCAGAAGGAGAAAAAAAGTGTAGGGTGTGTATATATATATATATATTATATATATATATATATATATATATATATATATATATATATATATATATATATTATACATTTATATATAATATTTATATATATATATATATATATTATTATATATATATATATTATATATTATATATATATATATATATATATATATATATTATATATATATATGTATGTATATAGGAAAACATAGACATTTTTAATCTAAACCTCACCTTGTCTTAAATCGCCCCCCCCCCGTCCTTACCTGTTTCACCCTAAAAAAAAAGTATGGCGGACCCAGGCATACACCCCTGTCCCTGCCTCTCCCCTACCCCAGCCCTTCCCACCCTGCCTCCTCCCTTCTCAGACCCTTTTCCCGCCCCTTCCCCAACCCCTTCCCACCCCTACCCCAGCCCCTTCCCCGCCCCGAAGTCCCCAGAACCCGGGCATTACTTGCGGTCTCCCGGTAGCTCCGGCCATAACCAAGGGAGCGGAAGATAACACACCTGGAAGCCCTGTGCTGATCACTCTCCTTCAGCAGTGAGGTCGCGGGCCATGCGTCTACGTCAGCAGGGAGCTCCTCGCCTGCTGACTCGCCGAGAATGATTCATCAGGAGGCAAATTATGCTGCAGTAATTGATGGTCATTTGCAAAACCCTGAATGCACATCGACCTCTGTGGCCTGATTCGACCTTGCTTCCCGGACTTGCCTGTTCTCGGTCTTATTGGCTAGTGAGAGTTCGAGAGCTGATGGAAAAGGAATAGGCATAATATAGAGTATAAGTGTGTGTGTCTGAGAGAGAGAGAGAGAGAGAGAAGAGAGAGAGAGAGAGAGAGAGAGAGAGAGAGAGAGGAGAGAGAGAGAGAGAGAGGAGAGAGAGAGAGAGAGAAGGGGGGGGGGTTAGAGAAGGGGTGAAGGGAGAAGGGAGGGAGGGAGGAAAAAGAGAGGGGGGAGGGGAGATGGAGAGGAAGAGAGAGAGAGAGAGGTGGGGGGGGGTAGAGAAGGGGTGAATGAGGAAGGGAGGGAAGAAAAAGAGAGGGGGAGAAAGAGAGATGGAGAGAGGGGGAGATAGAGAGATAGAGAGAGAGAGAGAAGAGAGGTGGAGAGCAGGAAGAGAGAGGAAAAGAGGTGGAGAGTAGGAGAGAGAGAGAGAGAGAGAGAAAAGTAAAATGTAATGATATAGAAAAAGAAAGAGAAAGATAGAAAGAGGGATAAAAAGAGAAAGGGTGAGGGAAGAGAAAGAGAAGAGAAGCGGGAGAAACGATGCTGCAAATGGGAGTGAGAGAGAGAGAGAGAGAGAAAAGAGAAAGAGAGAAGGTAGAGAGAAAGATAGAGAGAGGGAGAAAGAGAGAAGTTAAGTAGGCAGTAGAAGTTATCCAACACACACTACGGTCTTTGAGATTTCGCATACTAGAATTCTTGGGGTTTCTCGGCGGTGATCTGCGCGACTGATCGAATAACTTCTACTTGCATTATTTTGATGAATTTGCATCGATTTCAGTTGATGATGCAGAGGTATTGCACTTAACATAGGCATTTTCTTAGCTGATGCTTTTTAACCTGGTGAAACATATCTTTGATTTCGAATTAAAAAGGAAGGATTGAAGAGGACGACATGGCGGTAACAGTAGTAGTGATGACAGTAGAAGAAATAGTCATAGTAGCAGAGGAGGAGGAGGAAGAAGAAGAAGAAGAAGAAGAAGAAGAAGAAGAAGAAGAAGAAGAAGAAGAAGAAGAAGAAGAAGAAGAAGAAGAAGAAGAGAAGGAGGAGGAGGAGAAAATAAGGTGGGGAGGATGACAATTAATATGAAATAGAAATAGTAGAAGAAAAATAGATAGTAAAAAAGTAGCATTAGTAGCAGCAGAGGAAGAAGTGGAGGAAATAACAGCAGTAGTACCAAAAGCAGCAGGAGACGAAAGGGGAGATGAAGAAGAAGGAAAAGAAGAAATAAAAAAAGTGAAAAGCAAAAGATGATGATGAAGAAGCGATAGGCAGCGATAACAGTCATTACAATACCAAGAAAGTAATGAGCTCTTTCCTAATCACCGTCATCTGTCATCACGGTCATAATTTCTTCCGACCATCAGTCAAGGCCTCTCCCGATAGTTATGCCAATAGTGTGGGTTTTAAGGCACTATTAGACCGGGATCTTTCGCAAAACACAGACCAAGATGTATAGAATAGTGTTACAGATGAGTTCATAAATCTTTATGCAGATGGGGGGGCTGGACTTGCAACGTTCTCATCACAATAAATCAACAACACATTTTAAACTTAATGCAGAGCCTCTGTCGGCGGAGATTGTGTTCGAGACAGTTCGCGAGGTATTTTTTGGGGGGGAAAAATATATAAGAAGGGAATGAGGTGTTCTGGATATTTTTTTTTTTTTTTTTTTTTTTTTTTTTTTTTTTTTTTTTTTTTTTTTTTTTTGCTTTTTTTGGCTTTTGGGGGAGAAAAGTTATGCGAGTGTGTGAGTGACTGTTGTTGTTGTTATCATTATCATATTCATACTAATACCATCATAATTGATATCATCATCATGTTCATCGATGTTATTACTATTATCATTGTTAGTATCATTGATATCATTTTGTCATGATTGTATTGTTATTAATTATTATTATCTGTAGTAGTTAGTAGTAATTATTCTAATTGCAATTATTATAACTATTATGGATAAAGTAATAATTATTGTTATGATAATAGGATAAAGGAAAATTATAATATTTACCAATGTCATTTTCATGCTTTTGTTATTGTTTTTTATTATTTTATTATTATTATTGTTATTATTATTATTATTTGATATTATTCAGTCGATTTTCATACTTTATTTGTAGTCATACTGTCATTTGTAATGTTATCTTTATCATCATTATAATTGATATTGATATATTGATTTTGATATCATCATAATCATTATTTAAAACAGACAACACATCAATTATTATCAATTACGATCATATTACCTGCACTAGTGATTAGATCGTAGACCCCTCTACTGTGATTCTTATTAACATGACAACCAACTTCTATAATGCTTATAAACATCATTGCCCCTCTTGTTATCGTCTTTAGTAATAGTTTTAGTAATATTTTTGCCTTCGTGGACTTTAAGGAAGGTATCTAATGGCATGTTTTTGCAGGGCATTAGAAATGTACCTTTTATTATCTATTTGTCTTATTTATCTCTCTATCTATCTGTCTATATGTACATATATATATATATATATACGCAATATTTGTGTGTATGTGCGTCCATGTGTTTGTGTACGTGTTATTGCGTTTGTGTGTTCGTGCGTGCGTGCGTATGTGCGCTAATAGCGACCCTGCGCCAAAGCCAATCGTGTCGGCATCATCACACTCATTATCGCTATTGTTTTCTTCATCACCATTACTATATATGCTTGTTTGTTCATCAGCATTTCATTAACACAATTTTAGTAATTCATCATTGCTATTTTTGACCGCTTCTCGTTACTTATGTTATCACCACCAATATCTGCTTGGCTCATTATAACTCCTATTACAATCCATGTAATCAAATCATGAGCATTGTCTCCATGATTAATGATTGGTCTCTATCATCAATATTGTTATCCTCATTAAGCAGATGATCGCCGCTGGAAAGAGAACAGCAATTTGCTCTTAATATATCTCCATCAAAAAATACCTGAAGATGAACAAGATTTTGCATTGTATGAACCGTTTTCACTTTTTTTTTCGTTTGGGGTATTTTGTTATACATTTTTGCTACTTTCCTGTGTGTCGCTTTTTTTAAAGTATTTTGTGCGTATTCCGTGACGTTTTTCTTTTAATTTATAACTTAATGGTTCTTGAAATATTCTGGGAAAGCGGTCATTAGGGGTTTGATAAGGTGTTAGCTAGTAATATTTTGTGCTACACTTTTGCAGTATGATATTTTTATTACATAACAGAAAAGCAAAACCTTTTGCATATTTTGTTACTCAGCTGTAGCGCGCAAAATTGCATGGAATAGTGCGCTATCATAGGAAATATATATACTTATAAATGAGCATGTTTAGGCCGTGACCAGAATCGTGTCTTTTGCATAGTCGTGGTTCCTCAAAGCAAATAAAATCTCGCTGCCATTTATCACTAGTGTTATTATAAAGACAACGAGCGAAAGGTGTACATGTGTATGTATGTTATACATATACATATACATATACATATACATACATATATATATATATATATATGTATATATATATATATATATGCATGTATGTATTATGAAGTAGATTGATAGATACATCTAGATATATAGATATCGATACACACACACACACACACACACACACACCATCCCCACCATCTCATCCCCCTCCTTCTACTCCTCCTACCACTAGCCCCTCTTCCTCTTCCTCCTTCTATGCTACCTTCTCCTTGTCCCTCCTCCTTATTTTCTTGTTCCTCCTCCTTCCTCCCTCTTCTCCTCCTTCCTTCCTCTTCCCTTCCCCTCCCCTCTACTCCCCTCCCCCGTCTCCCACCACCACCAACCCCAACCCAACCCCCCGCCCTCTCGTGGCCCTTAGAGTTCAACGGCCCTTAGGAAACACTGTGCATTTCGCCTCCACGTGCTGGTAAGTTATGGCTCCCCCTTGGCCCCTCCGCGCGCCGTACAGTTATCATCAAGGTTCATAGTTTTGGCCGATTGTCAGGTTTCCATTTTCTAATTTTTCATCTGGGGCGTAAGTCATTCTCCCCGAGCTTAGCCATTTCTTGTGGCCTTCGTTTTTGGCTTTCGGGGGTTATTTTGGCTTTTTTTTTTTCATTTCTACTTATTTTTTTTTTTTATTTTATTTTTGTTTCCCTGCTTCGTGATGGGTGGTTTTAGTTGGTTTTTTTTCCCGTTTTTTTTCCTGAGTTGGATGGGGGGGGGGGGTACGAGAAAAAAAAAAACTTCGTCCATGTAACTGTTGATTGAGTGAAGTGATAAATGTACTTTGAAATGGAACTTATTTGACGTTCGGTATTTTCACTAGAATAAGGAAACGAAAAAGAGTTTCAAGTTCCATTTGTGTCTTTTTTTCTAAATAACTTCTTTGTTTTTTTCTCTCTCCTCTTTTTCTTCTCCCTCTCTCTTTTTTCAACAATTATAACAGAGTTGTTTCCTGCTCGCCTTCCGAAGCGGTTCCTGTAAAAGAGAAACAGAGATTCAGTTCAGTTTCCTTCAGTATTTTTGGCAAATCGGTTGGTGTCGACAAATTAAAAAAAGCTTGTACTTCCTGAGGTCACGTTGGTGTAGCGTCTTCGATGACATTAATTGCAAAAGGAGCGGCTGTTCGTAGTAGTTCCAGGAGGTGTGTTAATAATAGGAGTCGTAGTTGAAGAATTATGACATTTTCACTTTGGGTCAGAGAGAGAGAGAGAGAGGGAGGGGAGAGGGAGAGGGAGAGGGAGAGGGAGAGGGAGAGGGAGAGAGAGGGGGAGAGGGAGAGAGGAGAGAGAGAGAGAGAGAGAGAGAGAGAGGGAGAGGGAGAGGGAGAGGGAGAGGGAGAGGGAGGGGGGAGAGGGAGAGGGAGAGGGAGAGGGAGAGGGAGAGGGAGAGAGAGAGAGAGAAGAGAGGGAGAGGAGAGAGAGAGGGAGGGAGGGAGGGAGGGAGGGAGAGAGGGAGAGAGGGAGAGGGAGAGGAGAGGGAGAGGGAGAGGAGAGGGAGAGGGAGAGGGAGAGGGAGAGGGAGAGAGAGAGAGAGAGAGAGAGAGAGAGAGAGAGAGAGAGAGAGAGAGAGAGGGAGAAGAGAGAGAGAGAGAGAGAGAGAGAGAGAGAGGAGAGAGAGAGAGAGAGAGAGAGAGAGAGAGAGAGAGAGGGAGAGAGAGGAGGGAGAGAGAGAAAGAAAGAAAGAGAGCGAGAGAGAGTAAGAGAAGAGAAAGAGAAATGAGAGTGAATGAGTTAGAGAAAGAGAAATCGAAAAAGAAAAAAAGGGGGAGTGACTGAGGGAGAGAAAGAGAGAGATACAGAGACAGAGAGATCCAGAACGAAACAGACGAAAGAAGAAAAGAAAGAAAGAAAGAAAAAAGACATCTCATTGTTTGTCAAATGATCGCGAACAGTTAGTGGCGGGG
>NW_020872894.1:569405-581885 GCF_003789085.1 Penaeus vannamei
TGTCTCGAGGGGAGGGAAATGTGCGAGGGAAATTGTTCCTCGAAAGGCTATAACAGCTTAGTCTTCCCGCGAATGCCATGATTCGAACTTTTCGAAGCTTCGGAAACGGTTATCATGATTTTTTTTTTCATTCAACTCTTGCTTCGTAGCACTGCGACGCTGCTTCGAAGACGTCGTTCCGCGATTGTTTTGGAGTGACATGACTTTTAGGTTTTCGAAGCTCCGAAGGCAGTTTCTATGAGCGTGGCTTCCTGACCCATAGACCTCGTGTTTAGAAAGGACTTCGATAATGTCCCGGAAAGTTTGTGTGAGCTTTCGAAACCGCTTTTGTGAATATTTCCTGGTTGGTCGGTTTGTAGTGTTTGAATCTTCGAAATTTCGATTTCCTCGGAGAAAGGACAGATTCATTTTCTGCTTTCTTTGTCATTGAAATTCTTCATGCACACTCCTTGTCACTCCTTGTTCTTGCCATTGCAGGTGGCAAATGAAGAAGTAAATCTTTTAGTGTATAAGGTATGGATTCTTAATTAACTTCCATGTGCAGCGTGTTTAACTTTATTGATTATTCGATCATAGATATGCACAGTGAAAGACAGGAATATATTGATAAAGATTATAATGTAAGTAAGCACAAGAGACAGAGAGAGAGAAAGAGACAGAAATGGGGGTAACAGATAAATAGGTAGACAGATAACGAGAGAGAGAGAGAGAGGAGAGAGAGAGAGAGAGAGAGAGGCTAATGTAGTAAAGAGATATGGAGAACGGTAAAGAGAGAGAAGGTGGTGGGGGGGGGGGCAGAACGGGAAGTTGGGGGACAGACTAGGGATAAAACGTACACAGTGTAGTCTTCGTTACAGACGTCCTCCTGCGCCAAATATTTACCTGTGCGCAATGGTTAATAATGTATGGGAGTGGCAAGACGCCATTTTGTCAATAACAATAGGGATTTCCGTCTGTTTCTGTCTCCTCCCACAGTATCCCTTCCACACCCCTTTCAGTTCAAATGAGGTCTTGTTTTTTTTCTTCCTTTTTCATGTTTTTACTTTTCTTTCTTAGTGGCATATGTACACCTTTATCTTTTATCTTTTCACAGAAAAGAGAGAAATGAGAGAAGTTGAAGATAGATAGTTGAGATAGAGAGAGGAAGAGGAGAGGGAGAGGGGAGGGAGAGAGAGGGGGAGAGAGAGGGGGAAGTAGAGGGAGAAAGGAGGGAGGGTTAATTTTCATGACGCAGATACATAAGTAGATACATAAGTAAAGGAAAATAATATATAGATAAAGATACTAGAATTGCAGTGCGTATGAAGAGACATCGTTTTAGCGTCCCTTCGCCCAGGTCTTCGCTGAAAAATATAGACGATTTTCCAAGCACATTCATCACGCAGTCATCATCTTACGTCGTTTAGCGGTCGACGGACAGATCGGCGTCTCATGGCCCCGCCGTCGCCACTCCGTCCGTTCTCATACAAAACGTTGTAATACCGACATTGCACAACGTTTCTCCTCGGGTTCCCATCGCGGTCAGCCCGGCGAGCAATTTATACACGTGTCTCTGTCATTTCTCGGAGTATTTTCCCCTCCGTCCGTCGTCAATAAGCGGCCCCGGCTGATGGTACTTTACACGGCGGCTCTCTCTAATGCACACCCGGGGAACGAGTGTCATTCGACGCATCACTTTGGCGCAAAACCGCTCGTTTTTAGCACGGTTCTGCTTCGGGGGCTTGCTTGCGTTCCCGTCGCGCTTCCAGTCAGGCTAGAATCCTGTGGCTGGCTTGATGTACAATTTTTGTCTGTATACTTTTATTTTTTTTTCGATTTTTTATTTTTTTTTTATTTTTTATTTTTTTTTTTTTTAAGATTAGTTTCATGATGTTATTAATTCGTGCACATTTGTTTTTGTACGCTACTCAGACATGTATTGATTCATTCATTTAATCTTTTGGAAAGTAATTTAATTTGCTTTATATATCTGCACATATTTTCCCCCACATGATCTGAATCATTTTCATAATGTTAGCTATACGTATTTATTTATTACTATTATTATTATTATTATTATTTTTTTTAGATTAAGAGAGAGAGAGAGAGAGAGAGAGAGAGAGAGAGAGAGAAGAGAGAGAGAGAGAGAGAGAAGAGAGAGAGAGAGAGAGAGAGAGGAGAGAGAGAATGAATACCACAGGCTGTCGAAGAGCGCGCGAAATTAGGCTCGAATAAAATGAGTGGGAGACGCATTCGTTAATGGTCGGCATAACACTGATCCCATTAGGGGCGACAAACCGGAAACATCTCTTTTTCGCTGTCGGTCTCTACGCGTCCGCCCTGCTCCCTGCGATGGGGGGGAGGGGGGGAGGAGGGGGTAAAGGGAGGGGAAAGGGGGAGGAGGGGTAAGAGGGGGGGAGGAAAAAGGGGGAAGGCGGCGCGGGGGAAGGGAGGGAAATGAAGGAGAAAGATGTGAATGGAGGGAGAGAAGGAAGGGAGAAGAAACAGGAGAGAGATGTGGATGGAGGGAGAGAAGAGAAGGGGGAAGAAATAAGGAGAGAGATGTGAATGGAGGGAGAGAGAGAAGGGGGAAGAAATAAGGAAAGAGATGTGAATGGAGGGAGAGAAAGAAGGGAGAAAAAATAAAGAAAAAAGGTGTGAATGGAGGGAGAGAAGGAAGGGAGAAGAAATAAGGAGAGAGATGTGAATGGAGGGAGAGAAAGAAGGGAGAAAAGGAGAGAGATGTGAATGAAGGGAGAGAAGGAGGGAGAAGAAATAAGGAGAGAGATGTGAATGGGAGGAGAGAGAGAATGAGAGAGTGGGTGGAGAGAGGTGCATGAAAAAGAGGTCGGAGGGAGGGGAAAGAAGGAAGAATGATAACCATTTTGTCATGAGATGCTTTAGGAGGAAGCAGGTGTGGGGATAAGGGAAGGGGGAGAATAAAGAGAGAGAAATGAAAGAAAATGGAAAAAGGAAGAGAAAGGTTAAAAAGAAAAGACTAAGCGAAGAGACGTGAATGGGGAGGAGAGAAGGAGAAGAGAAGGGGAAAGGGGAAAGCAGTAATCCATAGTCCGCGTGACATGACAAACTTTCCTGCCCCTGCCTTCCTCCCCCTCGTCCTTTCCTCGCCCTCCCCTCCTTCCCCTCCCCTTGTCGCTTCTGTGTCAGCTCGGTGTGCTTCAATTTTCGCCGACTGATGATGGCGGTGTTTTGTCAGTCGGTATGTCATGCATTGCACGGACATGCGGCTCATTTCTTCACGGGCGTCTGGGTCTCGGATTTGGGGAGTTAATTTTTATTTTTTTTATTTTTATTTTATTATTATTATTTTTTATTTATTCTTTATTTTTTTGCGACCTTTTCGTTTTAGTATTTTTATATTTTTTTTTCCGGGTGAGATTCTTTTTTTTTACATCTCCTCCGCACTTCCATTTATTATCGTTATCTGTCCCTTTTTTCGTCATTATTCGTATCCACTGTGATTACCATCATTATCACACTTTTTTTTGTAATAATCGCAAGAAATAAGTTGCCGGGAAAGAAATAAAAGAGAGGGTAGGAGGAGGGGGGAGGCAGGGGGCAGAGAGAGAGAGAGAGAGAGAGAGAGAGAGATAGATAGATAGAGATAGAGAGATAGAGAGATTAGATAGAGAGAGAGAGAGATAGAGAGAGAGAGAGAGAGAGAGAGAGAGAGAGATGGAGAGGGAGAGGGACAAGTTAGAGGAGAGAGAGAAAGAGAGAGAGAGAGAGAGATAGTGGGTATAAAAAAACTAGAGAGAAAATAACAGGAAAATAATGATAAATTATCGAATAATGAGGGACAATGACAGACGCACAAATATTTATCACCGGAAAAGATAGCAAAAGGTGTTGACGACAGAGCAATAAGTGCGCCACTTATCTATTCCCCATCTACCCCCACTCCCCCTCCCCCTCCTCCTCGGCGCCGCCCCCCCCACCCCACCCACCCCCACTCCCCCTCTCCCCTCGGCGCCCCACCCCCCTCCCCCCTCGGCCCCCCCCCCCCAGAAACGAAAGGAGAAATGAAAAGACGGAAAGAGAGATGAATGGTGTTGAGAATGCCTGCGGGTGAAATGCAACGAAAAATGTTACAGCGTCAACAAATGCGGCAAAATTAGTTCTTTTATTATTGTTGTTGTTGTTGTTTTTCCCCTGTTACCGCGTTGCGTTTTTAGGTCGCTCTTGTTTTCCTCCGTGGCGTGTAGCGTGGGATGGTTAAGCTGCGAACGTGTGTACAATAGCATAGGTTAGTATGGAAAGAGACAGACAGGCAAACACGGGTATAACCTACACTAACGCACACGCACACGCACACGCACACGCACACGCACACACGCACTCACATGCACACAGCACACGCACACGAACACACACACACACACCACACACACACACACACACACACA
The DNA here is from genome assembly GCF_003789085.1 of Penaeus vannamei. Taxonomy (NCBI): domain Eukaryota; kingdom Metazoa; phylum Arthropoda; class Malacostraca; order Decapoda; family Penaeidae; genus Penaeus; species Penaeus vannamei. The sequence continues at coordinate 573,812 of NW_020872894.1, forward strand.
CACACACACACAATACACACTCTCTCTCTCTCTCTCTTCTCTCTCTCTCTTCTCTAAATATATATATATATATATATATATATATATATATAATATATATATATAAATATATATATTATATATAATCATTTATTCAATCTATTCATATATACACTTGTTATTTTTTATCTATCGATTTTTAGTCTACTTTTTTTTACTTTTATATAACATTCTGCGTTATCACTGCGGATATCAATAGATTACATCCCAGTTTAGACTCAATAAGCCCCTGTGTACTGTATCTCTACGTGCGGAAAGAACGAGACAGGTGGTGAAGCACTTTCGCTCTTGTGTTTTCACGTTAAGCTGCGCATCTCTGGGTTTCATCGGTAGTACTATGGACTTTATACACGCACGCACACACGCCAGCACACGCACACATATATATACACACAGTTGTTGTTTTTATTTTTGTAAGCGTTGTATAAAAGTGGATCACCATTGGAAAGTTGATACCTAAATAAATAAGTCGGAAAAAACTTATTCAGTACTTTTACGTTTTATTTATTATGATAGTTATTGTCTTAATTTAATTTCAGTCACTCTGTGCTTATCTCTTAACTGCCTCCTCCTCCTCTTCTTCTTCTTCTTCTTCCTTCCTCCTCCTCCTCTTCTTCCTCCTCCTCCTCTTCTTCTTTCCTCCTCTTCTTCTTCTCCTTCTCTCTTCTTCTTCCACCTCCTCCTCCTCCTCTTGCGGGTGTGCCCTTAAAGCAAACCGCATCTCTCGACCGCCACGTTTCCTCTCTCATCTAATACATGTCTACCAGGAAAGTGCCCGGATTTCCAAAGACTCTACTTGTCTACATTTCTCACTTCTCTGCATCTACTCCTTTTGCTTCTGCTTCTGGTAATATGCGACCATGTCTTTTCGTTTGGATTTGATCTGCGATTGATTTTTTTGTTTGTTTTTGTTTGTGTGTGTGTGTGTGTGTGTGTGTGTGTGTGTGTGTGTGGTGTGTGTGTGTGTGTGTGTGTGTCTGTGTCTGTTTGTCTGCTTCTATGTTTGTAGGTTTGACTGGCTCTCTCTCTCTCTCTCTCTCTCTCTCTCTCCTCTCTCTCTCTCTCTCTCTCTCTCTCTCTCTCTCTCTCTTCTCTCTCTCTCTTCTCTCTCTCTCTCTCTCTCTCTCTTTCTGCATCCTTGTTTCTCCTGCCTCCTCTTCCTCTCTGCCCTTGTTTCCCTCCCTCTCTCCTCCTCCTCCTTCCTCCTCTCTTGCTGCATCTCCCCCCCCAATACCGCCCTCTCTCTCCCTCCTTCCCACTCATTCAATTCCCCCTCCCCTCCTCCCCACCCTCTCCCCCCTCCCCTTCGCAGCACGCCATTTGTCTACGTTCAACAATGACCTCGAGCTCGCGAGTGTCACAGCTCCCCCCCCCCCCTGTAGTTCTTTTAAATCGGGTGAAAAGTAGGTGTATTAAAGGTAATTCCTCCCCGCCTGCGGTCTGCCACGACATATTGTGTTCTCTGCTTCCTCTTCTCGGGCTTCTGCGTCTTTCCTTCTCTGCTTCTTGATTCTTGGTTTCGGTTCTTGTTTGGGTGTTTCTGATTCTCTGTTTGTGTCTGTTTTCGTTTTTGTTTTTGTTTGGGTGTTTTGTGCTTCTGTGTTTGTGTCTCGGGTTTAGTTTGTTTATTCTTTTTTTTTGGTTTACTGTCTTTTTTTCTCTCTCGTCTCTGCGTGTCTTCTCCCCCTCTTCCCTGTTTCTCTCTTTGTACTCTTTTGTTTAGATGATTTTCTATATCACGGGAGGGACTGCGAACTTTTTCGTGATCTAGAGTGCATCTCTCTTCTTCTCTCTCTCCTCTCTTCTCTCTCTCTCTCTCTCTCTCTCTCTCTCTCCTCTCTCTCTCTCTCTCTCTTCTCTCTCTCTCTCTCTCTCTCTCTCTCTCTTCTCTCTCTCTCTCTCTCTCTCTCTCTCTCTCTCTCTCTCTCTCTCTCTTCTCTCTCTCTCTCTCTCTCTATCTCTCTCTCCTTCTCTCTCTCTCTCATCCTCCCTCCCTCCCTCTTCTCAATTTCCAGCATCCTTTCCTCCTGCTTCTCCTTCTCCTTCCTCTTCACCTCTCCCACCTCCGCTGCCCCCGAGGGCAGGCCTCACAAACAACAGCCTGCACCACATTTGAATACTCCGCCATGCAGATTAGGCAGAGGCAAGATAAAGACATACATCTGGTATTCGTTACGATTAATTAACGCTGAGCAAATATGGAACCGTTGTCGAATGATTTATGTATGTCACACAAGCGCACGCACACACGCCCCCGAGCACGCCTGTATGTGAAGCCTCCAGCACGCCGAGGTCACATACACAAGCGCACGTGCATGAGGGCTATTATGCACTCACAAACGCGGATGTATGCATTTTTCTTCCGCGAAGGCGCTCATATACAATCAGGCAAAAAAGTGTACACAGACTCTACTGTACACAAATGTGTGTGTTTGTGTGTGTGTGTGTTGTGTGTGTTGTGTGTGTGTGTGTGTGTGTGTGTGTATGTGTGTGTGTGTGTGTGTTTGTGTTTGCGTTTGTGTGCACGCACTGCGGTAAAACACACGGATGTATATTCAGCACAATCAGATGCACAGAAAACAATTACAGATAAACATCTATGTATAAGAATGTGCTTAAACAAGCATTAGTTCACAAGCCATGTATCCATAATCCGTAAGTTTAATATTCTCAACGCAGCTTCGTGCACACCTGTGTCCACCTGCAGGTACTCCCGCCACCTGAGTGTACACCACTTCGGTTATTGCAGCTCCAAAGAGTACATATAGCACTGAAAAGCTACAGCACAAAAGGTGAATGAAAAGTGGGTTGGTACGTATGGTAATTGCCCAAAAAAAAACATGCTTTTACAATTTTTTTTTTATTAATATTGATTATATGTACAGATGATCAAGGTATTTACGATGTTCATTAATTTAAGCTTTAGTCAAGGTTTCTTTGTATGTTTTTTTTTTTCTTTCTTTTTTCTTACATCAAACATGAGAGATGGATATGGACAGTAATGCAGTGATTATGATTAAGATGATAGCCATAACAAACAGCTGATTGATTAGGGCAGCGATGAAACAGGTGGATAAGACACTAATGAATCTGATGACGAGAATGATAAGGACAATAATGGCACGACACAGACGGCGATACCAATGACAATCATGAAGGGTATGGATTACAGTGTTTATATTGATGAAATAAAGGGGCTAATGTCGATCTTGAATACGGTGAAGATTGGGATAAAAATACTAATTATGGGAACAACAGCAACACCAAAAATCAAAACGATTATCAACAATAGTTATAATGGTTGATTATTGTAAAGTTGTATTGCTGATAATGATGATGGTACTGTTAATAGCGATGGCAGCATCTGCAATGGCAAGATAGAGAGACACAGACAGACAGACAGAGACAGAGACAGAAAGAAAGACAGATTGACAGACAAACAGAGAAAAAAGAAAGAGAAGATGGCAACAAGGAAAAAATCATCGAAGAAAGAACTAGAATTAAAAAGACGAAGAGAAGAAGTTATCAAGAAGTAGAGAGAGAGAAGTACCATGAGAGAGAAGGAAAGAGACGACTGTGAGAGAGAGAGAAACGACGAGAAGACGAGAGAGCACTCGCGTCCTCTCCCTAGCGACCCCTCTGCGATGACTCGGATGGTATTGATGGTGAGATATGTGTGGAGAGTGAGAGAATAGGAGAGATGATGCCGTGCCGATGCATAGCTACGGACTCGATGAGAGACGACGAGACGGTCTCGTGTCTCTCTGTTCCCCTTGGGGCGTCCCGCTGGCCGCTACTCCCCTGATGGGTCCGGCTATTCGTCTTCCCCAGCGCTCTCATGTCCCCCCTGCGGGAGCGAGACTTTGAAAAATAATCAAGTCGAGAATCTGCTGGGCGCATCGAGGTGTGATCATCTTCCCACAAACTGTGAGCGAGTGGGTTGCCGAACGGCCCAATGAGACAATAGAGGCGACTCGAAGGAGAAGAATTGAAGACAGAAAAAAACAAAACATACACAATAAAAAACCAAAACCAAAAGCAAGAAACACAAACAAAAAAAACCAAAAAACAGAAGCCCACCGCCTGACAGTCCAGGAGCCACAAACAGATGACGATCTGAAAAACAAAAAAAAAAAAAATAGACTAGTAATTAAATAAATAAAACATCAATTTTTATTATTAATATCCATTTTTAATTATTTATAAACAGAAATAAAACAAAATAAAAAATCATCACCGGAAAAAAAAAAAAAAAAAAAAAAAAAAAAAAAAAGAAAACAAAAAAAAAAAAAAAAAACCACCAATAAAAAAAACCAACAGTGAGACAGAAACAAAGAGAGAGACCCGAGAGGAGAGAGCTGCGCACGGAATTGAGTAGAGAGAAGAGGACTTCCCGTCGAGACGCCGCCTTACTCCCCACTCTGACGCGAGTCGCCGGTTCGAGAGATCGAGGACGTGATGGAGAGAGCATCCGCGAAGAGAATACAGCACAAGGGAGGCAGAAGAGAAAGAAAAAGAGAGAAGAAGTCTATCTAAAAGCATAAAGTTACTAATGAAGAAATAGTAAGTGGCACCACGGATCCCGAAGCCACCCTCCTCTAACACACCCACTCCTCCTCCTTCTCTCTCCCTCTATCTTCGCTCCACTGCTTCTTTTCCCCCTGTTCTTCGTTACCTCTTCGTATTCCTTATCCTTTTAATCATCGCCGGCAGGGACAATAAAACAATAAGGGGAAAGGGGAAGGGGAAAAAAAGGCCGGGAGCAGGGAAAGACTGAAAAAAAAAAAGGGGGGGTGGGGGGAGAAACTAGGCGGGGGAAAAAGGGGGTGGGGGGGAAAAAAATAAAAAAAAAAAGAATTCCAATCAAAATAATCTATAAACTCCGGGGAAAAGAAAAGCGGAACCCATGGACCCCCAAGGCCGAACGGTGGGGTGAGCGGGTGAAAAACCCCTGCCGTGGTGGTACCCGATTAGCTCGACCGCCGAGACCTGTTATTTCAACCTGGGGCGCTTTTCGCATTGGTGATTGGCCATACCAATGCATTTTGAAGCTAATTTTCCTGCGTAGCGTGCTGTTACGCCTTTGTCCCCTTCCAAGCCTCCGCGAACTCCTCACTCCACTCCAGCCTGCCCTCGCGTAGTGCGGCATTTTCTGTCAATTTCGATTTATTTAGCCCGATGGGTTATCAGCGGGGGGAATGTAGTTAGCGGGGGGGAACTTCTGGAGTGCGAGGCTAGTGCTGGTGAGAAAGGCGTTGGGGGTTGGGATGGACGAGGTTGGAGAGGAGCGGTTGCGGTCGCTCGCGCTCTCGGTTTCCTCCTTCGGCCTCCAAGCGCGGTGTCTTTATCTGTGTTAATGAGGTATGGTTATGGATGTCGCGTTGGATAAATTTAGCGGCTGGCTTTTAAGACAACGGGGGACTGGAGTGTGAGCCGGGGGGGTGCGAGGGCCAGCGGAGGGGTACCGGGTGTCACGGAGCGAGGAGAGTGTTCTTTGACGTTTCTTTCAATTTTTTTTTTTTCCGTGGGTTTTTTCTTTTTTTTTCTTCCGTTCTTTATGCTCTTTTATATTTGTTATGGTTTTTCGTTTTTTTGTTAAATTTGTTATGTATGTATGTCTTATATAATATACACTCGTTTTTTTTTTATTTTAAATATATATTTTAATTTTTTTAGTTTTTTTTTTAACTTAATTTTGTTATTTTTTTAAATATTTATTTTTTGTTTTTTATTTTTTTTTAAAAATTGGCCCCAAACCCTCACCGGCACTGGAATTTGAATGACAGCAAAAATTATACATTTACTTATCTGGATTTTTTTTTATCTTATAATTTTTTTTTTTTTTTTTTTTAGATTTTAATTTTTTTTTTATTTACCATCGGTGATTTCATAACACCCAATATTAGTTCACGTATTATAGTTGAAACTCTTAAGTCGTGATGCGTGGACCCGTCAATCGCAGCCCAGAATCAGTGATCAGTTTTAATGTTGATAGTTTTTCATTAAGGGATAATGATGATTAATATATGAATTAAATTTATGCATTATTAATGATATTTGATGAAAACTAATTGATAAATGATATTTGAATACATAGTGATGCGCGACCTGGAATAAACCTTTAATAACCTCAGTTTTTATCTACCAATATTCACGTTTAGTAACACATTACATTACAGATCAGCCAATAATTACCGAGTCAATAATCAATTAAGTCAGTCATAAGCCTCATTGATTATTAAAAATAATACCCCTTTTAATAATTTGCTATTCCCGTGATTACATAAACAATAAACTAATAATAGTTATTTGATTTGATGATTAATTGATAATTATTGTGATAATGATAATCAGTAATGATAATGTGTGGTGCGCAATTGATTTAATGATTAGTATCATTTTTTTTTTAATTAGTTAAAATAAAAATTTTTTTAAATACACCCCCCCCTCCCCCAATAGTAATATCAGCGTATTTTTGATAACCTTTTTTAATAACAAAAGTACGAACTTGAAGGGACATCCTCCAATAGACATAATATCTAATACTTCGTCTCTCTCCAGTTCTTATTTATTTATATTTATTTTATTTTTATTACTTATTATTTGTAACTTCCCTTCTTGTTTCTCTATCACGCTCTGACTCCAGGCCCTTCGAGTGCCCCCGCCCACACGCCCACACGCCCACTTGAGCTAACTCCTCCCCAAGCTTCGCGGAGGTGGTCAGCCCAGGCGAACAGTCCTACTAATAAGAAAATGCTATATTTATCCACTTATTTATCTCCTCGCGAGTTAATAATTAAGCAATTTATTCTTATTCAGCAGCGGGAAAGGCGAGAAGAATCACCCGGTCGTGGATCTATTCTTTTTTTTTTTTTTTTTTTTTTTTTTTGAGGGTGGGGGTAGGAGAAGGGGAGGGAGGTGTGTTTTATTATTGTGTTTTGTCCTGCATCTTTCTCCGTGTTTTGTTGATTATATTTATTGACAGCAACGGCCCGTCATCATCCGTCATTTCATCTTTATCTCTATTCTTTATCTTCGTCTTTATCTTCATCTTTACTTTATCTTCTCCATCTTTATCTTCCTCATCATTATCATCACCTTCACTTATCTTCATCTTCATTTTCTTCATCCTTATCTTCACCTTTACCTTCATAGTAATAAGATGACGGGGGATTACGGAATTACGAGAATGGAGAAGGAAGGAGGAAAAACATTAACGAATCAAATGGTAAGAGAAGAATAGGAGGAGAGGAACCGGAGGAGGAGGAATAGAGGAGGAGGAATAGAAGGAGGAGTAGGATAAGAAGAGGAGGTTATAGAAGGAGTAGGAATAGGAGGAGGAGGAGGAGGAAACCAGAGACGGAAGGAAGGGATAGAAAAAGAGAGGAACAGGTGGAGAAACAGCTTGAGGAGGAAGCGGATGGCGAGGAACAGGAGAAGGAGGAGGAGGAGGAAGAAAGAAGAAGAGAAGCTAAACACACAAAAAAGAAAGAAAAACGAAATAGAGATAGAAAAATAGATAATAAGAATGGCCGAGACAGAGACAGTGGCCATCGGAACATGTCACTAGAACTTTTACTAGGATGAAAGTACATCCCAGAGAGGCAAGATCTTGTGAGAAATGTAACGCCTTAAATTCTGAAGCGATTTTCTCGCATTCTTCATCTCTCTCCTTTATTTTTTTTTTGCGTTGTTAGTCTCCCGTTTGTATTGTGTAAGACACCATGAAAATGACACTTGATTCGCGAAAGAATAAAGGCGATTTTTATGGTTTAAAGTCACTTCAGCCAGCCAGCCAGACAGCCAAGCAGAGGGAGAGGGACGAGAGACAGAGAGAGAAAGAGGCGAACAAATCGAACGAAAGACGAAGAGCGAGGCGAAGGAAACCGCCCGACAGACCCGCGGGGGAAAGAGAAGAAATGCAATCCGGTGACCGCGCCAAATCTACGTTCGCTCCCTTATTACGTTTCCGGAAGCGATAAGTGCCGGCTGTTACGGGCCTCGATAACCTCTCACCCTCTAATTACTCACAAGA
>NW_020872894.1:581905-584405 GCF_003789085.1 Penaeus vannamei
CAAGAGCGTATTCGTTTACGGGGGCCCTTGCGGTCACTGCGCAGAGAGGGAACAACCAAACCACCACCCCCACACCACCCCACACCCCACACCAACACCAACCACAACAACCAACCCACACACCTGGAACCGGGAGCAGCGACACACAACACAACAACAGCGCCAACACACAACACCAGCCCACCCACAAACCACACAAGACGCACCAACCAACAGCGCACACCCACAAAAACCACGCCCACGCAACACCGCGACTATCAACAAGCCCACAACAGAAGCCCACACAAACGCAAAAACACACAAACACCACACCCCACCCCACACCCACCAACCACAACACCAGACGCGACGACCACACGCACCCACAACACCAACACCCACAACACACCACCAACAACCCAGACCCACACCCAACACAACCCACAACAACACCACACACAACCCAACCCCAACAACACACCCAACAACACCAAAACCACCACCACCCACACCACCCACAACCAACACACAGAACACAACAACAAAACACACCCGACCCCCACCCCACCACACCACCAACAAACAAACAACAACACACAACAAACACACACCACCCCCCCACACAACAACAACCAACACACAACACAGGCGACGGAGGGAGAAGCGGGCGAGAGGGAGCGGTGGGAGGGAGGGGCGAGAGGGAGAGGTGGGGGAAGGGCGAGGGGACGGGAGGGGGAGGGGGCGAGGGAGGGTGCCGGAGAAGGCGATAGGGACGCGAGGGGAGGGCCCGACAGGGAGCGGAGGAGGTAGGGGAGGGGCGAGAAGGGAGCGGTTGGGGGAGTGGCGAGAGGAGGGCGAGAGGCGAGTGGGGGACGGCAGGGCGAGAGGGAGGGGGGGAACGGAGGGCGAGAGGGAGGGTGGGAGAAGGGGCGAGAGGGAGTGGGGGGAGGGCAGAGGCGAGGGTGGGACGGAGAGGCGAGAGGAGAGTGGGGGGAGGGGGCCGCAGGAGGTGGGAACGGGAACGAGGAGAGGGGCGAGCCGGGAGGCCGTGGGAGGGAATGGGACGAGAGGAGGGCTGGGGGAAGGCGGAAGGAGGAGGGCGAGGCGAGGCAGCGGCACAGAACATCTGGACTGACTCGTACCGGGCCAAAACGGGGACCCCGCGATGAGCTCAGAGCGCAGGAATGGGAGCGTCTGGGGAGCGGGCGAGCATGAGGAGCGCATACGGGCGCCAAGCGCGTGCGCGGGAGACAAGGGGACGTCAGAAGGACTTACTGGGCGGTGTGTTTTTATTTTTCCCGGGACAATACCAACGGCAGTATTACCTTTCGATTTCTTATCTTTCATATTCGACACTATCCAATGTCTCTGTCTTTCTTTCTTGTCTTTCTTTCTCTCTTTCTCCTTCTCTCTCTCTCTCTCTCTCTCTCTTTCTTTCTTTCTTTCTTTCTTTCTTTCTTTCTTTCTTTCTTTCTTCTTTCTCTCTCTCTCTCTCTCTCTCTCTCTCCTCTCTCTCTCTCTCTCTCTCTCTCTCTCTCTCTCTCTCTCTCTCTCTCTTCTCTCTCTCTCTCTCTCTCTCTCTCCTCTCTTTTCTCTCCCCCTCCCTCTCCCTCCTCCCTCTCCTTTGGCATCTTTGTATTTCCATCCAATTCACTAATTTGTAACATCATCCCTGAATGAAACCAGGAGTGTCGCGCACAAGCAAGCAAGCAAGCAATCAAAACAGAAAAAAAAAAACAATAAATAAAAGCTTTCTTACAGTACCATGACACGAGTTTATGTACACGTGTGATGACGATTGATGATGATTCCCCCTTCAGGATATCCTCATGCGGTATCGTAAAGCTTCGGCATCAGAACGCAGCGTGACGAATGCGTAATGCTTTCTCGAGGAGAGACGATGGGGGAGGAGGGGGGAGGACGAGAGATCGTTATATATCATGCTTCGTGGCCCCTTTTGTTTAATTGTCTTCTCTCCGAGGGGCTTGATGGGAGGGAGAAGAGAAAGAGAGAGAGAGAAGAGAGAGAGAGAGAGAGAGAGAGAGAGAGAGAGAGAGAGAGAGGAGAGAGAGGAGAGAGAGAGAGAGAGAGATGAGAGAGAGAGAGAACGAGAGGAGAGAGAGAGAGAGAGAGAGAGGGAGCCGTGCTTTCGCCTCGAAGAACTCCGACAGGCGCTGGGAGGCCCGGTTGGGTCAGATAAGGAGAGAGCGGCGCGAGGTTCTGAAATGTATCATTGTGCTTCGAGATCGCCTTCTTCGGGTTTGATTTCTCATTCTCTTTCTCCCCCTTTTTCTCCCATTCAGGTGTATTCGAACTCACTACCTCCCTCCTCAACTGCATTTGAACACAAGCCCCCCCTTACCCCTCAATTGCATTCGATGTCCCCCTCCCCCTTCTCCCTCTCCTTCTTTCCTCTCCCCCTTCCCCCTCTCTTCTTTCTCCTCTCTCTCTTCCCTATCCCCCCTCCCATGCTTCCCCCCTAAACTGCATTCGAACTACCCCCTCCCCCTCCCCCCTCCCC
>NW_020872894.1:589405-594405 GCF_003789085.1 Penaeus vannamei
TATTATTATATATTATATATATATATTATTATAAATATATATATATTATTATATCAGTATCATGTAATATATATATCAATATCTATTTTACACACCAACCACACCACACATATTATACTAATACGTATATTATTATATATATCTATACTATAATATATATATATTATATATATATATAATATCTTGTATGTGTATGTATGTATGTATGATTATGTATGTATATATGATATGTAGATTAGTGTATTAGTTGTATGTGTAATATATATATATTTATAATATTATATTTATGTATAGTTATACTATGATACATATATAACTATATATGTATTCTATATGTATGTATTATATATATGTAACATAATATATATATATGTATAATTGATAATTATATTATATATATATATATATATATTATAATATATATATATTATGGTGTGTGTTGTGTGCTGTGCAGTGTATGTGTGTCGTTATTATTTTTGTATATTTATATATATTATTGTATATTTATAATATATATATTATATATATTATATATATATCATGGATATATTATATATACTGAATTTAACTGTGATATATATATGAATACTATATGTTATATGTTTCATATATGTATATGCATATGCATATTATATATATACTATATATATATATATATATTATATATATATATTATATGTATACATATATGATATATATATGTATATAATATATATGTACTTATATATATGTATTATATATGTAATATTATATATATATATATATATATATATATATATACACATAAAGGGAGAGAGAGAATATAAGAAAAGAAAAGATAGAAACAAAGAAAAAGGCAGGAAAGACCAACGAAAGGCGAGAGAAGCCCAGCCGAGGGCCCGCGTGGGCGTGGCCTGTTTGGAAACACAGCCCCGTGAGTAGGTTCGCCGGGCCCGAGGAACAGCTGTGGGAGCAAGTGTTTCTTCGTCGTGCAATAGACGGCAGGGAGGTTCACCTACGCGTGCACACAGCGCCTGTATGCGGGGTTTTCTCTTTATTTGGTGAACGGTTCTGTTTTTTTTTTTAAGAGAGGGGTTCAATTTTTCCTAGTTTGGTCGTCATTGGTAATAGTTAAGTCGGATTTAAGTCTACTGGTGATTATGTATATATTATTTTTTTTTTTTTTTTTTTTACATGTGTGTATGTGTTAGCGTGCACACAGACACACACACATAGATAGATAGAGAACGATATGCCTGTATTTTCGTGTTTGTATGTACGTAGAAACCGGATAATATGGCGATCAAATGACGATCGCGGTCATCGCTGTCATCACAGGGGCAGAGAGCGCAAAACGAGCCGCATACCGCATCGCCAGTTTCCCATTACCTGCAAACCCCCAATATTCCTCATAGACTTTATCGATGCATCAAAGTTCCAGTTCCAGCGAGTCATCTGCGGCGGCCGATTCCTCCGGTACCACACCGCCCCCGTCCGCCGCCATTATCGCCGCTCATCGATCAAGGGGGCGAGCGTCTCCTCGTTCGGGGGAGATGCAGTTCAATTGGTAATTTAACCTTCGTTCGAGAGGCTGCGCGCTTTGATGGGTTTGTCTAATCACTCGTCGATGTAATTTTTTTTTTTCCCCTTCGCGCGGTGATGGGTGGGCGGGGGAAGGGTGGGTGGGCGGGGAGGGGAGGGAAGGAGGGAGGCGGGGTCTTAGCCAATCGGAGGTTCGCGGGCGCGGTTTCTGGTCTCGTTTTCTGTTGTCTCGCGCTGGCTGATTGGTTACTTTTTTTGGTCTCTCTTTTTTCTGTCTCTCTCTTTTTTTCTGTCTTCTCTTTTTTCTGTCTCTCTTTCTGTTTTTCTGTCTCTCTTTTTTTATGTCTCGCTCTTTTTTTCTTTGTCTCTCTTTTTTCTGTCTCTTTTTTCTGTCTCTCTTTTTTTCTGTCTCTCTTTTTTTTGTCTCTTTTTTCTCTGTCTTTCTGACTCTCTCTCTTCATCTATGTTCCTCTCTAAAGGTACGTGAAAGGGTGGAGATGATAAGAAATGGAGGAAAAGAAGGGAGAGAAAATGAAGAAAACCAAGGAGACGAAGGTTAAGAAAGAGAAGAAGGGGAAGAGTGAAAAGGAAGAGACGAAGAAGTAGAAGAAAAATGAGATGAATGACACAAAGGAGAAAAAGGAAGAAGAAGAAGAAGAAAGAGCAGGAAAGAATGATAATAATAAGGAAACGAAAAAGAAGAGGGAAAAGAATGATAATAAGCAGGAAAAAAAAGAAGAGGGGGAAAAAAGATGAATAGGAAGAAAAAGAAGAATGAAAATAAGAAAAAAAGAATGAAAATAAGAAAAAGAAGAAGTAAAGGATAATGATAATAACAAGGAGAAGACGAAGGATCGATGCGTCAGCTGTGCCGTGACCCGCAGAGATCCGTCATGACCCGCGTTAACGTCTCATGGCCGGTGGCGGAGACTCATGACGCACGGAAGGCACGCATCGCCGCCGAGATGTGCGTGTGTGTGTGTGTGCGTATATGTGTATGTATATCTTATATGCATACACGCTCAAACAGATACACACACGCACACACGGACACACGCATGCACGCATTCGCGTTCGCACACGCACACGCACGCATGCATACACACGCACACACGCACACGCACACGCACACGCACACACACACACACACACACACACACACACACACACACACACACACACACCACACACACACACACACACACACACACACACACACAACACACACACACACACACACACACACACACACACACACACACACACACACACACACACACACACACACACACACACACACACACACACACACACACACACACACACACACACAGAGGGCTGTATAAAGGTTTTGGACGAGGAAGATGCTGGGTTGTTGTAACTTTTTCTTTAAAGATTAATTTGGTTGTTGGTGTTGCTTTTTGTTGTTTATTGTTGTTGGTATTACGATTTTTTTTTCTTTTTTATCGTTGGTATTCTTTATGAGTGTCATTATTATGTTCACCTTTTAATAAAAAATGTATGTTGTATCTTGTAATCATTGTTATTATTCCTATCGTTAATTCTATTATGATTATCGTCATTATTAATTCCCTTGCTGTTCTCATTATAAGTTATTTTATCATAATCATTATCATAATTGTTGTTTTTATCATCCTTATGATTTTTGTTTGTCATCGTCACCCATCATTTTTATAATAAAAGTGTAAATATTTGCATCCTAATCAGTATGATTGCAATCATTAGTGTTATTATCATTGCTTTTTATAATAAAAGTGTAAATTTTTGCATCAGAATCAATGTGATTACAGTCATTAGTGGTATCAACATTGTCTTTAAAATTCTGGGAAACATCAGTAGTAGTAGTAATAATAATAGTGATAATTAGTAGTTTGTAATTGATAGTCAATACTAATCAGTGGTCAGTGGTTAGTAGTACAAGTAGTCGTCGTGGTGGTGACAATAGTAATAGTAGTATCAATATCATTTTCGTAATTATCATGAGTAACGCTAGTCGCCATGATTTTGTTTTGTTTTATTAATTAAGCAGATTTGTTGCTTTATTTTTTTTCTTTAATAATATGACGAAAATGGCTATCACACAAAACTGCTCACAAAAAAGGTAAAAAAAAGAATGTATATGTTATGAGAGTCTAGACTGAACTCATACCCCTCCTCTCCACCTCTTTCCTCTTCTTAATTCTTCCTCCTCATCTATACCCTTCTTCCATTCCCTTCCCTATTTTTAAAAAATCCTCTTCTTCTCTCTCTCTCTCCTCTTATTTCCCTTCTAACTGCACAAAAATGATTTGTCGATAAACCTGCATAGCCGTTTGAGTGCAAGATTCGGTTAATCCTTCCATGCGCATAGAGACGGGAATCCCGTGATAAGAAGCCGCGCTCGCCGACCATCCAGACGCGAGCATCCCATCGCATCCCATCTCATAGGAGGTGATTTATCTCAGATCTGCGGATGATGTATCGAGCCAAGCAAAGGAGAAGCTGGCACGCTACATCTTATAATTTGCTTTGAAGATAACTACGCTTGGCCTTGTGAGGGGGGGGAGGGGGCGGAGGAGGGGGAGGGGGAAGGGGATAGAGGGGGGTAGGGGAAGGGGGATAGAGAGGAAGGGTAGGGGGAAGGGGGATAGAGAGGAGGGGGAGGGTGAGGGGGAGGCGGCAGGGGAGGGGAAGGGAGAAGGGGGGATAGAGAAGGAAGGGGGAGGGGGAAGGGATAGAGAGGAGGGGGAGAAGAGGGGGGTTGAGGGAAAGGGTGAAGAGGAGGAGGAATGCAGAGGGGAGGGGAAAGGGGAGGGGATAGAGATGGTAGAGGGAAGGGGCGGATAGGAGATGGAAGGGGGAAGGGGAGCTAGGGGAGGGGGGGAGGAGCGGAAGGGGAGGGGAAAGGGGGATAGAGAGGAGGGGTAGGGAGGAGAGGGGGGGAATAGGGAGGGGGAGGGGAGGGGGGAGCAGGAGGGGGGTTGATAGAAGAGAGGAGGGGGAAGGGGGATGATAGAAGGAGGGAGGGGAAGGGGATAGAGAGGGGGGAGGGAAGAGGGATAGAGAGGAGGGGTAGGTGGTATGGGGGGGAGAGAAGGAGGGGAGGGGGAAGGGATAGAGGAGGGGGCTAGGGAAGGGGAGATAAGAGGAGGGAGGGGAAGGGGAGTAGAGAGGAGGAGGGGGGAAGGGATGGGAACGAGGGGGGAGGGAGGGATAGAGAGGAGGGGAGGGGGAAGGGGGATAGAGAGGAGGCGGTAGGGGGAAGGGGATAGACGAGGAGGGGAGGGGAAGGGATAGAGAGGAGGGGGAGAGAGGGGGTGAGGAAAGGGGTGAAGGAGGGGCAGGGATGCGAGGATGACAGAGGGGAGGGGAAGGGGGAAGGAGGATAGAGAGGAGGGGATAGGGAAGGGGGATAGAGAGGAGGGTAGGGGGAAGAGGATAGAGAGAGAGGAAGGGGATAGAGAGGAGGGGTAGGGGGA
>NW_020872894.1:611905-616905 GCF_003789085.1 Penaeus vannamei
TGAGGAGAGGGGAAGATGGTCGAGTCCTAAGGGGAGAAACGGGATAAGAACGATACAGTATGGAATGGTAGTTTGAAAGAGGGGTTGAGATGACTCGGGTAGGTGGATGGGGTTCTCAGTGAGTAACACGGGGGGGGGGGGGGGGGGGAGAGCAGAACCCCTTACAAGCGAAGAGGTCTTTGCGTGCCACTTTAAAAGGGGTTAAGTGCTCTTGTTGAGTGATATAGAAGAGGCGGGTCGGACACCTGACGTAGCCTTATATGGTTTGTATTTCTCTTTCTCTGTTTTGCTTTACACTTATGATCTTGTGTTCATGGGATACCCTTGCCGTTGTTATTACTAGTAGTAATAGCTGTTGATGTGTTAGTGATATTTACTTTGAAGAATGTGTTGGTATGGTACGATGACTATTTTTAGCACTGGTAGTAGTAGTAGTAGTAGTAGTAGTAGTTGTAATAGTAGTAGTAGCAGTAGTAGTATAGTAGTAGTAATAGTAGTAGTAATAGTAGTAGTTAGTAGTAGTAGTAGTTTCTAGTTGTAGTACTCTTTTATTGCTGATTTATTCATGCCATTAATGATAAGCTATTATACACAGTCAGGCACGTTACACATGTACATACGGGATGTCTTTTCGTCCAAAAGACTGCTTCACTGACAATTTTTCCACTGCACACCGGAATTCCCATCGAAAACTACTATGCTTGGCAGACTGGTCGTAGCGGATGGGATGGGGGGGGTGGAGGAGAGGGGGACGAGTGCGAAAAATGAAAGAAGAACAGATATGATTTTATAGTCTTATCTGAGTCTGCGTGTTATGCTTTAACCAAATGTGGCGCTGGGCAAGAAAATAAATATCATTGAAATATATATATATATATATATATATATATATATATATATATATATATTATATATATATATATGAATATTTTTTATTATTATTATAACGCAGTCAAAACGAAATGCTCAATTACACAGAGTACGAATATATATAGCCTCAAATACAACCATTAGGAAATAACATACAGAATATAAGCGTATCTGATATTCAAATTGCTAGGCTTTCCATAACAACTGGTCCTCGCATCTCTGGACAACGGAACACACACATTTCAACCGCACAAGGGGAAGCACCGGTCGTTATACACCAACTGCCACTGGGAGAGGCACACCGGCGCACCGGAGAGTTGTGCCTCGAGGACCGGGAGTCGAGGGTCGCACTTTCCAGTCTGGACTAAGAGCATCATCATCATCATCATCATCATCATCATCATCATCATCATCATCATCATCATAATCGCTCTTATTCTTATCCTTATCAGTGTGATGATTATTACTAATATTGCTATCGTTGTAATGCTCTTATTCTTAGTGTGATGATTATTACTAATATTGCTATCATTGTAATTTTTTTATTCTTATCTTTATCAGTCTAATGATTATTACTAATATTGCTATCATTGTAATGGAAATTATTGTTGTGAAATAACAAATAACAATAAGAATAATGATAAGCTATAAAAATTGTTATGATGATACGAGTATATTATATATATATATATATATATATTATATATATGTATATATATATATACCTATTAAGAGGACTATAAAAACGATATAAGTGTTGATGATAATGGCCGTGATCATGATAATAGTGATGTTGATAATGATGATGCTTATAAGAATAATGATGTGGTAATGGTGATGCAAATAGGATTAATGATGATATCAAATGCCAAATGGAGATGTTAATTTAGTAGTCAAGATAAAAGTTGTTTAAAAAAATATCTAAACCATTCAAACACAAGGTTAAAAAAAAGAACATGACAGCAAATGCAGGATCCCCAGTGCGAGAAGACACGCAAATGCACTCACGTTTCCTGTGGTGGAGTTCCCTCTGTCCTTCTCCCCTCTCTCCCTTCTCCCCTCTCCCTCCCTCCCTTCTTCCCCCTCCCCTCTCTTCCCTCCTCTTCCTCTCCTACTCCCTCCTTTACCCTCTCTTCCCTCCTTCTTTCCTCTCTCTCTCTCTCTTCTTCTCCATCCCTCCCTTCTTTCCTCTCCTTCTCTCTCTTTATCGTTTCCTTCTTCCCTCCCTCCTCTCTCCTACCCTCTCTATCTTTCCCTACTTCCCTCCCTCCCTCCCTCCCTCCCTCCCTCCGCTGAAACAGACGTCCTTCACATCCTGTTCTCACCCACTCAGCCATTCGTGTTAAATCCCCGCCTGCGTTATAAATGTCAATCATCAAAACATCAAGCAATGATTAAGGAAAATACAGGAAGGCGTTTTCCCCCAGCTCCTCCTCAAGCAGTTGCGGGGAGAGGGAGAGAGAGAGAGAGAGAGAGAGAGAGAGAGAGAGAGAGAGAGGAGGGAGGGGGGAGGGAGGGGAAAAGCGGGAGTCGGAACGATGACGCAATAGCTTTCTCTCTCTCTCTCTCTCCTCTCTCTCTCTCTCTTCTCTCTCTCTCTCTCTCTCTCTCCTCTCTCTCTCTCTCTCTCTCTCTCTCTCATGTATTATTTCTGGTTAAGATAGAATCGAAAGCGGTCAAGTACGTCTCTCGTATTGTGAAAATAAGCATTCTCATTCATACCTTTTCTACGTCGGTCGACACGAATGCGGTTCAGCTCTCTCTCTCTCTCTCTCTCTCTCTCTCTCTCTCTCTCTCTCTCTCTCTCCTCTCTCTCTCTCTCTCTCTCTCTCTCTCTCTCTCTCTTCTCTCTCTCTCTCTCTCTCTCTCTCTCTCTCTCTCTCTCTCTCTCTCTCTCTCTCTCTCTTTCTCTCTCTCTCTCTCTCTCTCTCTCTCTCTCTCTCTCTCTCTCTCTCTCTCTCTCTCTCTCTCTCTCTCTCTCTCTCTCTCTCCTGCATATAAGGAGGAGGGGTTCATGGGCGTCAGGAGCCAGGACGAGCATTTAGCGAAGGCGGTGTTGGAGGGCCGAACCGGAAACCTTGGGAGGGGGGGGGGGGCTTACCTTGGCCTTGTTCTAGGGCGTGAGTGGAAACCTTTTATGGGTTCCCTGTCGGTGGCTTTCATGAAAGAGAAAAAATCGTTGTATTATTATTATTATTTTTTTTCATTTGATTGGGGGTGCCCTTGTCAAGTCTTAGGCTGTGTGTGTATGCAGGGGTGTATGTGGCATGTGTGTGTGTGTGTGTTTGAGTGTGTATGTCTGTTTGTGTGTGTGTGTGTGTGTGTGAGAATGTTTGTTAATGTGTATGTCCGTCTATGTGTGTGCATGTATGTTTGTATATACGTAGAAAGATAGAAAGCGAGACAGGCAGACAGATAGCTGGATAAACATGAAAATCAATAGAAAGGTTATCCACACACATGCAAATCAGAAGACAAATCCAATGAAGGGAAGCCTAAGAGGAGGAAAAAAAGAATTCCCAGAGCATTCACCCTCGCAGCCCCGCGGATCCCGAGCGTCTTTTGTTTTTCTGCTTTTTTTAGGCGTCAATTACCATCGGCGGCGGTAATAGGCATTTTATGGCCGCCGGAGGAAGCTCGTTCGATTTTTTCCTCTCTCTCCTCTTCTCTCTTCGGTCTTTGTATGTGTCTTTCTTCTCTGTTCTATCTTCTTTCTTTCTCTCTCTCTTTTTTTCTCTCTCTCTTTCTTTTCTTTCTCTCTCTTTCTGTCTTTCTCGCTCCTCTTCTCTCTCTCTCTCTCTCCTCCTCCTCTCTCTCTCTCTCTCTCTCTCTTCTCTCTCTCTCTCTCTCTCTCTCTCTCTCTCTCTCTCTCTCTCTCTCTCCTCTCTCTCGCCCTCTCCTCTCCCTCTCCTCTCCCCTCTCCCTCTCCCTCTCTCTCCTCTCTCTCTCTCTCTCTCTCTCCTCTTCACTCTCACTCTCACTCTCACTCTTCACTCTCTCTCTTCTCTCTCTCTCTCTCTCTCTCTCTCTCTCTCTCTCTCTCTCTCTCTCTCCCCTCCCTCCTCCTCCCTCCTCCCCTCCCTCCCTCCCTCCCCTCCCTCCCTCCCTCTTCCCTCCCTCCCCTCCATCCGTCCGTCCGTCCGTCCCTCCCCTCTCTCTCGCTCTGTTTTTGTAGCCATTTCATTTTAGTTTGCCATGTGTTGCCATGTGTCGAGTCGTGCTGATAGACGTGAGTGCCGAGGGCTTTGTCACGTCTCTGTGTTTTTTCGTCTCCGGCTTTTTCAAAAAACGGTTGTAAGTGTTCCCATTAGGGCGTGGCGTGGGTGGGGTGGGTAAGGGGGCGTGGGTGGTCGGGGACGGTGGGTGGGTCGGGGGATGGATGGTGGGTAGGGGATGGATGGGGGCTGTGTGGGTGCGGACGGGGTAGAATTTTTTATGGGCGTTTCCGAGTGTGGGTAGGTAGATGTAGGATGAGGGGTTGTGGGCGTGGGTGGATGTGTAGGTATGTTTGGATAAGACAGGCAAACAGACAGACACAGAGACAAAGAGACATACGCCCATGTGTGTGATTAACATATATATGTATATGTTATAACGCCATCACACATGAAAATACAAATCTGCAAATAGAACCAAAATATCAATATCTTATGCAACAGCAAAACATAAATCTCTTTTTCATGTTTTTCTTTTTTTTTCCGCGGTATAGATATGCCATCCAAAGATCCCCAAAATTCTCCTTGGGTATCTTGAGAGCACGCGAATAAAAGACAAGAGAGAAAAAAAAGATAATATATTGCAGAGCAATGAGTAACAGAGTTCTTATAAATCACCCAAAATGTCTTATCTTTACTGGCTGCAGCAGGTTTGACCAGATCCCTTATCTTGGGAATATCAGCCTCGGTCTCGCCACACATATCTTTTATCATCACAAGGCACTGGCGGAAGGAATTCGGTATTAATATTACGATGTGAAGGTTCTGATAATTGCTTTATAGAGAATTTGTGTTCACAAACGTTAGGGGGAAAAAGATGAGATTAAAACTGAGAATGCTAATTGTTGATAAGTGTTAATGAAAGAAATGGCAATGACGGTATATGGAAATGTGTTCGAGTGTTTATAAACGTTA
>NW_020872894.1:619405-621905 GCF_003789085.1 Penaeus vannamei
GAGCTCTGTTGATGGCGAAGGGAAGGACAGAGACAGACAGACAGATAGATAGATAGATAGATAGATAGATAAATAGATAGAGAAAGAGAAAAAGAAAGATAGGGAGTGGGGGAGACAGACAAAGACAGATAGACAGACAGACAGACAGACAGACAAATAGATAAATAGATAGAGAAAGAGAAAAAGAAAGATAGGGGGAGTGGGGGAGACAGACAGAGACAGACAGACAGATATATAGATAAGTAGAGAAAGAGAAATGAAAGATAGGGGGATGGGGGAGACAGACAGAGACAGATAGACAGACAGACAGACAGACAAATAGATAAATAGATAGAAAAAGAGAAAAATAAAGATAGGGGGGAGTGAGGGAGACAGACAGAGACAGACATACAGACAGACAAATAGATAATAGATAGAGAAAAGAGAAAAAAGAAAGATAGGGGAGTGGGGAGACAGACAGAGACAGATAGACAGACAGACAGACATATAGATAAATAGATAGAAAAAGAGAAAAAGAAAGATAGGGGGGAGTGAGGACAGACAGAGACAGACATACAGACAGACAAATAGTTAGAGAAAGAGAAAAAGAAAGATAGGGGGACTGGGGGAGACAGACAGAGACAGATAGACAGACAAATAGATAAATAGATAGAAAAAGAGAAAAGAAAGATAGGAGTGGGGGAGACAGACAGAGACAGACAGACAGACAGACAAATAGATAGAGAAAGAGAAAAAAAGATAGGGGGAGTGGGGGAGACAGACATAGGGAGAGATACATATTCGGCTTTCGTGACTTGCAACAAACGATAAGTTCTCCTGTGCAACACAAAGGTCTTCGTCGTCACTGTCGTTATCTTTTTTCAGGATTATGATGTTGATAGTGATAATGATAATTGTGATGACGGTAATGATAGTGATAGTGATGATGGTAATAGAAATGATGATAATTGATTTTTAAGATAATAGAAATGATGATAATTGATTTTTAAGATAATAGAAATGATGATAATTGATTTTTGAGATAATGATGATAATGATAGTAATAATGATAATGATAATAACGATGATGATAATGATCATTAGAATAATAGCGATAATAATGATAATAGTGATGATAATTATTAGATGTTTTTATCATTACTATTATCATAGTTATTATTATTAGTAGTAGTATTGTTATTCTTATTACTATCATCATTATCATTATTGTTGTTACCGTTACAATCATCACCATTATCATTTTGTTACTAATATTATTATCACTATCATCAATTGTTGCTGTTACTGCTGTTGCTGTTGTTTCTTTGTTGCTCCTTTTGCAATTTAATTAGTATCGTTATCATTATTGTTGTTGTTTTTATTTTAATCATTATTCTTACTACTATTACCATCATCATCATTCCAGTGGTATTTATTTACTAGTTGGCGAAGATGGTTTATAACGACTATTATTATGAGCTTCAAAGAACACAGCTGCACATTTTTCTTTTTTTTTTTTTTCTTTTTCTTTTTTTTTTCTTCCCTCTTGGACTTCCCTAACCACATCGCCTCGACCACAAACATTCGCGAAATTGACGTTGATCATTAAAATCCATCTGATTTGCAGCCTTTTCCCTTAATTTAAACTGACTAATAGCATTTGTATAATTAAGGAGCGTGACAGAGGTCCGCTGCCCCGGCCATTAAGGCACCAGCAACACGAGGGACCAACAAGCACCGGGCCCCGTTCCCCCGTACATCAGCTGGGCCGCGGCGACCGGCGGTGACTTCAATGCTCGTAAGGTAGCGATCTTATGGCCGCTCGCCAGGATGATCATTTTAATATTGACAAGTTGAGCTGATACTGATCTACGAGGAGGTTTGTTTATCCCGACGATCGCGGCATACTAATGCTTGATTAACTCTGGCTTCGTCGGGAAGGAGTTTAATATGCTTACGTGGATTCCCTTGTGGTATCCATGCGTCTTTATTCCTGTGTAATACGCCCCATTTGCATACGGTTGATAGGAATTGCGAGGGGATAATTTGCATAAATGATATTCTCGAACTCCAGAATGCATATCGGGCTTTACATAACAAATGTTATAATTGAAGCGTGTCCAGATAGCAAGAGATTAGAGCCCAGAACAAAGCTTTTGATAACTTTATTGGAGATGCAATAATTTCGGAGCTCTAATATCCTTAAGAGTCGGGCTTGTACTTGCAGTATCATTGCAATATCGTTAAGAGTCCTCGGATTCTTCTCAAGACAAGAAGAAGAAGAAGAGGAAAAAAAAAATGTATGCATAGAGAAAAATCACAGGATCTTCTTAGGACTCGCATCGCCTTGCAAATGCACGGCATGTCATAGCGCAATTTGCATCAAGGAATAAACTTGTGGTCAGACTCGGACGCCGACGGAATAATGATGAAGTCAAATCAGCCTCTATAGTAGTTAAGATCATAATGCATTGTTTTATAATGTGATATGACTTTTATTGCCGGTGTTTAGGGGGACAGA
>NW_020872894.1:626905-631905 GCF_003789085.1 Penaeus vannamei
AATTATCGGCCGTTTGATAAAGCTTTTATCCATTGTGATATGATATGATTTGGTGTTTACGGGCTGTGGCGGGATAGGACAGTGCTATGCCAAGGTAGACGTTAATTTCTCACTTTTTTGTGCGGCGGGTAGAAGGGTGGCTGGGGTGGGGTGGGGATGGGGATGGGGGGAAGGAGTTGTTTTTAAAAGTTTTTGTTTTTTTTATTTTCCCCCCGAAGGGTGAGCGACCTATTAGCGGCATTTCTGATGGCTTCGACTTTTTTATTTGTGATCTAATTAGCCCCTTCGGTTGGAAGAATGAAACTTCTCGTAAATATTTTTTATATGTGCATCCATTGTTAGCGTGTCGATACACAAAAGGACCAGTAATTATCGAGAGAGCATTGTTAACATGTAGGCGCTAATGATACCAAAACAAAGACGACATATATGAATTAGACCCGATGCCTATACAAAGCGCGTCAATAAATAAACAAACAAGTGATCGGACGAATAAATGAAGCATAAGAAGGACCCAGGCACATAAAGCCATAAACGAACACAAGCACAAAGCAGCCAATACGACACGAGAGCCAATCAAAGCATCAGCATCCCGCGCCCACAAGCACGAGAGGCGACACAAGCACCCGGCGCAGACAGGGCACGAGCTCGCCACGCCAAAAAAAGAGCTCACGCGAGACAACCCTCGTCCATCGGCGGTTCTCTCTTAACCGATGACAGAGGCCGGTGGTGATGACGCCGCGGTTTCCCCGGATGCACGTTGGGTCGCGCGACAGCCCCTCTCGACGCGCGCATCAGTCGCGCATCAGTCGCCGGGCTCTTCTTGATTAATACGCTTCTCGACCCGTCTTGTGCCTTTCCATTTCGCCCCCCCAGGGATCGCAGGTCGCAAATCGCACGATCCCGGCGGGCGACAGGGAGGCTTGGGGAGGGTTTGGAGGAAGGAAAGAGGCGAGACGGTCGCGGGGTGGGGAAGGGGGGTAGGTGTGGGGGTAGGGCATGCATGGGGAAGACGGCCTCTTGAGCGTCGTCTGGTCGTCCGTTTTCTCTTATTGGCACCGCCAGGCTTGAGGGCGGATGAGGGTAGACAGTCGGTAGGTGAGGGGAATGGGGAATGCGAGAGGGAGAGAGAAAGGGAGAGAAAGGAGGGGGGAGGGAGAGAGGGAGAAAGAGTAAGAGAGAGGAGAGAGAGAGTGAGAGTGAGAGTGAGAGTGAGAGTGAGAGTGAGAGTGAGAGTGAGAGTGAGAGTGAGAGTGAGAGTGAGAGTGAGAGTGAGAGAGGAGAGAGGAGAGAAGAGAGAGAGAGAGAGAGAGAGAGAGAGAGAGAGAGAGAGAGAGAGAGAGAGAGAGAGAGAGAGAGCGGCCGTTTTTAACTGCCCTTCTTCACTCATTCGCACAACCAGGCATTTGTTCACAATATATCAATGCTCGACGGGTTAGGGCGAAGGGAGGCGGCACGAAGGCGTTGTAGAATGAGAAGGCGGTCTCCTGGTTGTCCGTCTTCGCTTATTCGCACAACCCGATGTTTCATTTGCGGGAGTCGAGGCGTGCAAAGTCGGCCATGAATCGCATTTGGGAACACCTTGATGAAGAGGTTCGAATGAGAGAAACGTTTTGGCATATGCGAAAGAACATGAAGGGAAAGAGAGCAATTGACGTACTACACTCCATCGCACATCCAAAATTTGGTTCAGGGTCGAAGCACTGAGACAGATCTAATGATTCGAAATGTGTTCCGGTGTGTCAGAGAATATCTCGTAACTCAAAACTTTTTTTTTTAGAAGCCTTAATTAAATTCATTTTTCCGTGTCGCTAAAATCCAAAAATTTGTGGAACGACGGGAATTAGCAGCGGCGCCACTAATTACTTCCTTTTAACTTGTTTAGAAACAAGTAACAACAATATTTGAATATGGCAATTACATGACCTGAACAGTTTGATCACATTATTTTCTTAATTGAGCAAATATAGCAATATACTTGTCTGTATATCTGCATATATAAGGCATGTAAAACGGATGCCTGCTGCTTTAGTGGATACCTATGTTCCTATTTGGTTGTGACCCCATGCTGACAGAACCAATTCATTAATATGGTCCCGGGGTCGTTACTTTTAGGTGTTCAACATTGCCTTAGAATTTGTGGAAGAGGAAACGCACACTAGGGTAAGATTCAGAAGGAATTCTATACGTATTTTGACATATGTCAGATTATAACTAATAGTCCTTGTGATAAAGAATTGAACTTTAGCGATCTCTGTGACGGGTTCAACGGACAGAGGCCCGAGAGAAGGATTGGGGACCAGAGGCAGGCGAATCACAACTTTCTCGCCGTTCAGTCGAGCCAATCACAAGGAACATGGCGTTATCATCCCCCAACGCGAGACTGAGACCAAGCGGTTACATGCACGCCCTGAGAATCTTATCTTCATTTTGGGCTTCGTCGCCAGGGTTGCCAGGTCGGGCCATTCACGCCCGCGAGGCTACGCTATCGCAGGCTACGTAACCTCCCGACCAGACCCCCACGAGGAGAGAGCTGACGACGGCGAGAGAGCTGACGACGGCGAGAGAGTCACGTCGGGAGTGGCGGCAGGCGAGCAGGGCCGGGAAGCAGATCGCGTCGGGAGCGAGGGAAAGTGACGGCGCTGGCGGCAGCCGGACAAGGGATTAGACGCTATCTGGATTAAATGAGACAGGCGAGCGATGCGCGTGGGAAGGCAGGCACAATTAGTACGCGAGGATGGCTGGCGTGCAGCTACAATAATAATAATAATAATAATAATAATAATAATAATAATAATAATAATAAGCAGATGGAAGGAAAACGGAGGACATCCATACCTACATAGCATGCTTATATACAGATTATATATAGAAACGCGCACGCACACATACTTCACGCAGAGATACATACACATATAGATAGATAGATTGATATAGATGTATAAATGTCAACTGCCAAGATCAACAGATGTGGGAAAAATATCGGAACAGCTTTTGCGCAACCATCAGCTACTGCAATTCTTGGTACTTTATAAATGTATTTGTTAAATAAAATATGTATTTTTAGTATGAGTTTCCTGAAAATAGTTCCACTCTGAATGCTGCGTCGTATATACAGCGTGAGTGCATTCTCATCCGCGCGCAGGAGGACGCAGCCAGAGTGATTGCGTCACTTTATAATAGTATTTATGCTGTCAATTTGCGGCAACGTTATTCGCACTTCATGGTTCTGGTGCTTTTACGTTATCGCTATAAATCTCACCATGTCTCGGACGACCAGTTAGACAAGTTTATTGACTTGTGCATCTCTTCCTTAATGCTATGCCACTCTTTCTTAATGCTATGCCACACTTTTTTTCCATTTTCCATTTCCACCAAGCTCTTCACACCCCGGCTACTGCGGTCCGGGTTTTCCGCTATTTTTGTTGTAAGTGCTTTTGGTACTTACAGGTTCTTGGGAATCTTCCTTTGGTATTACGAGAAACAAGTCGGTCCAACCCACCCTTTTCTGTATGATGTCTAAACTAAACCATTCCGGTATATTTTCCTAATCCATCTTATTGTCATCATCATCACCATCATCATCTATTCACATATCAATCTCTCTCTTCGTCACCCACGTTGCCCCCGCCTCACCCGAGCCTGAAGACGGACGGGTCCACCCCCTTTACCGCGGGCAGAAGGGTTGCTGTGGGAAGGGCCGCTGACATTGGGGAAGCAGGTCACACCGCAGTATTACAGGCAGGAGCTGGCGTTTTTTTTTAGAGTCTCCTGCATACATAAACCACGCCACCTCTGCTCGGGTCGCTGCCAGAGCTCTGGGTGATGCTTATTCTTGGTCGCTACTGTGTGTGCTTCTGTCTGGACGGTATTGTGTGTCCAGGTCGTTGTGATTGGGAGGGAAAATGAGGGAGAAGAGAAAGGAGGAGGAGGAAGATGGGGGAGAAGAGAAAGAAGAATGGGGAAAATGGGGGAGAAGAGAAAGAAGAATGAGGAAAAAGTGGGGGAAGAAGAAAGGACGGAAAGAGGAAGAAATAGAATGAGAAAATGGGAGAATATATTTATGCACACGTATGATTCGATAGCCATTCCTTGCGGGCTATTAGCGTTGTAAGGGTTACTTTCCTCGGTGGGTAATAAGCTCGATTTGACTGAAGTGGATTTTCCCTTTTTTTTCTGCTGCGGTTTCGTTGCCGTTGCCCGCGCCGGCAAAAAACGCTGCATTTACTTTGCTTCCCTCTCACATGTTGATCTTGCGCTTGCAGTGGGAAACGCCTCAAGTGTATCGTACTCTACTTTGCAATTTGTGTATTTTTCCATTCCCCGGTCGATGTTTCAGTTAGCGGTCGACCGAACGAGCCCGAACTATCTATTGGGCTTCCTAATGGCGCATCCCTCTACCTCTGTATCATGTGAGGAACAGGCAGCGATCGCCCAATGACTGTGTTTGACGACACTTACGCTGATGGTAAACACTAAAGGAGCCTCTCCGACACCGAACCGCCGCTTGGCCCAGAATATAACATTTTGCGAGACGTGTTATTCCTGCTCAAATTCTAGCAATTCCTGGTAATTCCCGTGCATTGGGCATTTCTGGTACAGCCGCCGCGATGAAATCTTTTTAGTGTTCCTGCGCGACCTTTATCATTATCGGCGCTCTGAAGGCCCTTGTGCTCGAGTCTTCTAGGCAGTGTGAAATTACTCCAGACTCGGAAGGGGGGTGGGGGGGATGAAGAAGAGCTCCCTGTGACGGCCCCGATTTGCCACTTAAATGAGATGACAAGTGTGCTGCACCGTGAACCACTACGTGAACCACTACTTTCTCCTCGGGATGAATGGCGGGACCGCTGTCTGCGCTTTTGTTATGACTACATTACTTAGTTTCGGGAATCCCTCTAATTTACAGACCTTCACGATTGCCTTTACCGGATTTTTGCGCCCACCGCCGCCATAACACATGACTACCATCTTTCCCCATACTTTATCCCCAGTGGCAGTTT
>NW_020872894.1:636905-643660 GCF_003789085.1 Penaeus vannamei
GAACTTAACCGAAGACACTATGAAAAATAAATCCGAATAAAAAAACGAAAACAAGCAGTAGGTCCTCTTAAACAACGCACGCAATCAACAAGAGGAGAACAAGTCACCGCTACAAGTAATCAAGATCAGCTAGAGATGTGGAAAGGTGTGAATGAGAACGAATATCTTCACAATACAAGAGATGTATTTAACCGCTTTCGATTATATCTTCGTCAGAAATAAAATGTAATCGAAACCGGTTGAATACATCTCTTGTATTTTGGAGATATTCGTTCTCATTCACACCTTTTCCACATTTGTCAACATGAATACGGTTCCTCAGCTTGGGAAACGAATATGTGGCGAGTGAGCTAGAGTAAAGAATGCCGATGTTGCTATAATGACCTGCATACTGGTTGATGAGTGGTTTTCCTATATGTGCAGTGAAAGAGGGGGAGATGAAGAAGAGGGAGATGAAGGAGAGGGGGAAGAGGGGGATGAAGAAAGGGGGAGAGTGAGATGAAGAAGAAGGAGAGAGAGGGAGAGGGAGGGAGATGAAGAAGAGGGAGATAGAGGGAAAGAGAGGGAGATGAAAAAGAGAGAGGGAGAAGGAGAAGAGGGGGAGAGAGGGAGATGAAAAAGAGAGAGGGAGAAGGAGAAGATGGGGAGAGAGGGAGATGAAGAAGAGGGGGAGAGAGGGAGAGGGATAAGGGTAAGAGAGTAACAGACAGAGGCAGCTGACGCATGTGTAATATCATGTTTCTAAGGTCCGGAAAACCAGCCATAAACATTATTCAAAATATTCTTACACTTCTCTTCCGAAGGCTGCAACGTCCACATATTCCCTTTGACATTGCACGCCCCAAAACAGAGGCAAAACAGAACCAGGGAATAAATAATGCAGTCGCCATTAGCAGCCATTTGTATTATTATTTTTTCCATTCATCGTCTTCGTGCACACGCCTCCTGCATACGAGCCCCGGAGTTGCCTTCGTGGGGAGAAACCTGCATTCTTACACATGAATGAATACCGGACGTCGCCGGCGTATGGAATGTGGAGGCTCATCTGTCATACAGCGCCGAGGATCTTCCCCCGTCCTGTGTCAGTCACTCCAACGCCTCGTCGCCTCGGAGCAGAAGACGTGCAGAGGTGTAGACACATACGAGCGTACGGGGAGGCAATGGTGCAGGCATACATGCGTTTGTAAATAGGCTTAAACACGGAATTTAAACGCACGCACGCAGGAGCACACAGGGAACACATACACATACGCACACGCACACATATACACACGAACACACATATACACACGCACACACATATACACGCACCACACATATACACACGCACACTCATATATACACACATATACACGCACGCACACATATACACACGCACACCACACACATACATATACACGCACACATATACACGACACACATACACACACACACACACACACACACACACACACACACACACACACACACACACACACACACACACACACACACACACGCACATATATACACACGCACGCGCGAGCACTCACAGAACTCACAGCAGAATACCCTCCCAAAGTGTGGGAGTGTATTCTGGTCCCGGCGCGCTTCTCCTTAAGATATGTATAAACACATGTACAAACACGATGGATTTACATACGCAAACCAACGCCTGTGCTCCGGGATCCCAAATTTAGCGTTTTGTGCAGATTTAAGCCATGCAGATTTAAGCCGTATGCTGGTGGGTTATTTCTCTTTTTTTTTTTTTTTTTTTTTTTTTTTTTTTTTTTTTTTTTTTTTTTAACGCTCGGGGCCCTGCGTGGTGCATGGGCGAGCGATTGGACAAGCGCTTTTCGAGACCCTTCCTCCTTCGCTCTCTATCTCTCTTGCCCTCTCTCTCTGCAGCTCCCGCCCCGCCCTTTCTTTCTCCTTCCTTCCCTTCCTTCTTGGGATCCTCTTTTCGTCGGACCTCTTCCTCGTCCCTTTCTCTCTTTCTCTCTCTGTCTGTCTGTCTGTCTCTCTCTCTCTCTCTCTCTCTCTCTCTCTCTCTCTCTCTCTCTCTCTCTCTCTCTCTCTCTCTCTCTCTCTCTCTCCTCTCTCCTCTCTCTCTCTCTCTCTCCTCTCTCTCTCTCTCTCTCTCTCTCTCTCTCTCTCTCTCTCTCTCTCTCCCTCTCTCCTCTCTCCCTCCTCTCCCTCCTCCCTCCTCCCTCTCCTCCCCTCTCCCTCTCCCTCTCTCTCTCTCTCTCTCTCTCTCTCTCTCTCTCTCTCTCTCTCTCTCTCTCTCTCTCTCTCTCTCTCTCTCTCTCTCTCTCTCTCTCTCTCTCTCTCTTCTCTCTCTCTCTCTCTCTCTCTCTCTCTCTCTCTCTCTCTCTCTCTCTCTCTCCTATCTTTTTTATCATTAGTTTATTTTCATTACTTTATTATTATTCTTTACGGCACCTAAATTTGATCGCTCCTTTTCTCGCTCCTCTCCAATTCGTTCACTTAGGACACTTTTGGCCCAAGGTTTAAGAGGTACGATGGGGAAAGGGGTGAGGAGAGGGGGGGGTGAGAAGGGTGGAGAAGGGGGGTGGAGGAATGGAGGGAAGAGATAAGAGAAGGAGGGGAAGAGGAAGAAGAGGGAGGAAGGAGGGGATGAGGAAGGGGAGAGGGAGGGAGGAGAGAAAGAGGAAGAAGAGGGGGAGGGGAGGAATAGGAGGGGTTGGGAGGGGGAGAGGGAAGAGGTAACGGGGAAGGAGGAAATGGGGGAGGAAGGAGGGGGAGGGAGGAGAGCTGAGAGGGAATGGGAAAAGGAAAACGGAAAGGGAGGTCGGGGAGTATTTGAAAGGGAGGAGCGAAGAGAGAGGAGGGGAGTAGGAGACAAGGGTGAGAGGGGAGGAGGAAGGGGGAAATTGGGAGGGAAGGAAAGCGGGGAATAGGTAATGAGGAGTAATGGAGAAGGAGAAAAGGAGATGTTGGAGGGAGTGGGAAGAGAGGATGAAAGGGAAAGAGAAGAAGAGAGGAGGGTGATGGGGGAGGGAGGAGGGGACGGGGTCTCTGGGGCGAAGCCTTGCTCCCCTTAGCCCGACTCTGATCGCCATTGCTGCCGTCATTATCATCATCATTATCATCATCATAAAAGCCTGAATAACTGCAGTCCAACCCCCGTGCACTTTAGGGTCAAAATCCCCTCTCTTTAGATAGCATTCTGACCCTTCCGCGCCTCGATCTCCGCGCGTGGTTCGCCGTCCGAGCTATGACACTTTCTTGCTCCTGTTGTGCGTGGTGATATGCAAAGCAATTAAGTCATATAACAACTTTGCTAAAAGGGGCAACAAGGCTCTCCGGCAATGAAGCAGACTCGGAGATCGGTACTTAAAAAAAGGAAAAAAAAAAAGAGGGAAGGAAAAAAGTCACTTTGGTTAAAAGGTCTTTTCTGTACCATTAATATACAAGACAATATTGCCAATAACATACTCTGGTTACCAACTTTTTTTGCCGTTTGGTGTGAAAGTGAGTAACCCAGACGTAAGGTATTTCGGTTACTCATGCCGGGAATCCCGTAATTTCTTGAAGCTGAAGAAATTACGTAATAAAAAAATAATAATAATAAAAAAAAAATAACAATAATAATTTCTGGAATGAAATGGCTTTCGTAATTGATAAACTATTATATTTTAAGATTTTAGTTCTTTCGTATTAAACACATGCTTTTAGCCAATTTTGATAATTAGATCTAAAAGGAAGCTTCAAAAGTCGAAGACGTAAATAGGAAAATGAAAAAGAGTAGAAGACACTAATAGCAGTAAGCGCAACCGAGAAAAAAAACAGAAGCATTACCAATTAAGATCTAAAGATCGTAATAATGAAAACGAATGAGAAAAAAAGAGAGAAAAAGCAAAAGAGAAAGAGAGAGAGAGAAGAAAAAAAAATCGTTCTTACCTACCGCCGTCTTCCATTCTTCCTTCGCATTTCTTTCATTCTTGTTCGTGTTAGCCTTGTGCGTCGTGGGTGGCAGACTCCTCCTCCTTGCAATTGCCCTTGTAATCACTAAAGCAATTTGCATATCGGACGCTGGCGGGCTGGGGTCCCTTGTCACGAATTCGCCTTTTTAACGTCCCGAGAACTGCTCCCAGATCAGTGTCTCTCGGGATGGCGTGGACGTTGTCCCTCTCGGATGGTGGGAGGGGCGTTTTGGCTTGAAAGTCTTTTTGTTTGTTTTGTTTTGTTTTGTTTTGTTTTTTCGCTTGTGTTTTGATAAGTCCCTTTTGATTTGTTGTTTTCATGTTTTTTTTGTTTGTTTGTGTTTTGATAAATCTTTCGGATGTGTTTCCATTATTTTGTTTTGTTTGTGTTTTGATAAATCGTTCGGATGTATTGTTTTCGTCTTTTTTGTTTGTGTTTTGATATTTTTTTCGGGTTTGTTGTTTCCATTTTTTTTTGTGTTTTGATAAATCTTTCGGATGTGTCATTTTCATTTTTTTCGTTTGTGTTTTGATTAATCTTTCGGGTGTATTGTTTCCGTTTTGATTTATTCTGCCGCTGCGTCTTGAGATATTGCGGCATTGTTAACTCTTGCTTGTTGTTTAAGTACCATTGTAGGTGTTGATGTCATGGTCGTTGTTGTTATTATTATTGTTTCATTTCTATTATCGTTATCATTATTGCTTTTTGTTGTTTTGTTATTATTGTTGTTGTTGTTATTAGTGTTATTATTGTTGATGATGATTATTATTATTGTTGTTGTTGTCATTGTTATTGATTTATTATTATTATTATTATTTATATTATTGATGTTTTGTAGTTTGTTATTATTGTTATTGTTTGTGTTTTTGGGATTGTTATGTTATTGCTATTGGTGCTCTTGTTGTTACTACTACAACTAATACTACTGGTGTTATTATCATAATTATTGTTTTAGTGAATATCATGTTTATCATTACATTTATTATCATTATCATTATCACTGCCATTGCCATTATTACGATTATTATCATCGCCATTATCATTTATTGCAACTGTAACAATAATGATAATAGCATTGATAATGATCACAATAATTATGATTATAATGATAATGATAATGTTGATGGTAATAATAAGGATAACAAAAGCAATGATAGTGATCATTATAATGATTATGATGATAATGATAGTAATGATAATAATATGATGATAATAATAAAATAATATAATAATAATATATAATATATAAAATAATAATAATAATTGAAAATATGAAATATTGATAGATAATAGTAGTAGTAATGATAGTAATATTATTGTCATCATCATTCATCATCTACATTACTTTTACCGTTATTTCAATTATTATTCTTAGCGTAGTTATCATTGGTATCAGTATTTTGTTAGTGTCACTATTACTAAATCATAATTATATTAGCTTAATTAGACGAAATATATTCCATTGATATCATGCATATTTCTAATCCTTTACTCTCTTTCTCTCTCTCCACTCCTCATCTCTTTGCCCCACCCTCTGCTCTTCTCTCCTCTCCCCCCTCCCCTTCTCTCCTCTCTCTCCCTCCTCTCTCTCCTCTCCCCCCCCTCTCCTCTCCTCTCTTCCTCCTCCTCCCTGCCCTCCCCCCCCCCTCCCCCCCAACCACCTAGGCAGTATAAATACCTCTTCACTTTTATCTCTCCTGCAAAGACATGTTGTACAAATTCGTTCTTCATATTTCTCTCCCTTAATGACTTCGATTTCTCGTGGGTGTGGATTGCATTTAGCCTCTGGTACTATGCCAAATTTTGCAATTAAAACTCCACTACTTGTACCGCGCGATTTCGGGTCGTGAGGGAGCTAAAAGGAGAGAGGCCGTACGGTCGAAAATGCTCTCGTTCTGGGGTAGGGGATCCGACCATGTGGCTCTCTGGACTTTGGGGTTTCTCTTGTCTTCTCCTTCTTCGTCTTCTTCTTTTTCGTGTTTTTTTTTTCTTTCTCTCTCTCTCTCTTTCTATCTCCTTGATGAATTCTTTTGATTTTGCAATTTCCACCGATCGTAGCACACTTTGCTTTGATTAAATTTACCGTTAGGTCTATGAAGGTCTTGAAACTGAAATGGTGAGAGAAAAACGCGAGAAGTGGAGAGAGAGAGAGAGAGAGAAAGAGAAAGAGGAGAGAAGAATATAATATATAAAAAAAGAAAGAGTGACAGAAGAGATAGAGATGTAAACAGATAGGAGATAGACCTAAAATATAAACATGGACATAAACATAAAGATAAACATATAGACAGGCATGCATACTGACAGACAGAGTAAGTGAGGGAGTCAGAGTCAGTGCCAGGTATCCAGACATACACACATTACACAACAATAATAAGAAAGATAAGAAAAAGAAAAAGAAAGAAAACAAACAGACAGACAGGCAAAATACGACAGTGCAGACAGAATCTACCAGTCTGCGCAAAAAATGGTCATAAACAGCGTAATGCCAACATTACAACTTCAAGATCAACAGGAACTGAATGTTTCTCCCCTCACCTCCCGCCGCCCTCTTCACTCTTTCTCAATTACCTTCTTCTCTCGTCTCTCTAGTCTAGTCTCTCGTCTCATCTCGTCTCTTCTCGTCACCTTTCTCTCTCGTCTCTCTTTCTCTCTCTCTCTCTCTCTCTCTCCGTCTCTTTTCTCCTTTCTCTCTCTCTTCTTGTTCGCCTCTCACCTCTCCCTCCCTCTCTGCCCTCTGCTCCTCCCTCACTCCCTCCTCCCCCTCCCTACTCTCCTCTCTTCTCTCATCTCTCGTTCTCTCCTCCTCATCTCCTCTCCTCTCTCTC
>NW_020872894.1:653865-661365 GCF_003789085.1 Penaeus vannamei
ATTTGTTTATAACTACAGTAATTGGCGTGAACGATTCCGTGCCATAAACACCCTATTTTTCCCATGTTAAACGCTGCATTTTTGGATCCCTAGCTGTCAACATCGAAGTCAAAGAACGAAATGAAAGAAGGAAAAAAAAAAGGCACAAATTTTCCTCTTCGTCAACAGTCACGAAGAGGAAGTAATTGAAGACTTTTTTTTTCTTTTCTTCTTTCCTCTGGTATAAATATTCTTCCCCTCCCCCCCCCCCCCCTAACCGTGCCCCCGCCCCCTCTTTTAAAGCGGCGCCGCTGGTAACCGCGTGTTTACCGATAAATACATTCTTGTTCGACATTTTCCCGATTACAAGAACAATCATTTACAAATCTCTCCTTCGCGTCATCAAGAAGTTATGAGGTCTTGTAAAACGTCTTGAATTCTGAGCAATTTGGGGTTGATGGAGGAGTCGGGGTGAGGTGGGGGGGGGGTACGGGAAAGGAGGGAAAGGGGAGGAGGGGGTACGGGAAAGGAGGGAAAGGGGAGGAGGGGGGTACGGGGAAAGGAGGGAAAGGGGAGGAGTGGGGGTACGGGGAAAGGAGGGAAAGGGGTGGGGTGGGGGTACGGGAAAGGAGGAAAGGGAGGAGGTGGGGGGTACGGGAAAGGAGGAAAGGGGTGGGGTGGGGGTACGGGAAAAGGAGGGAAAGGGAGTGGGGGGGTGAACATGGCGACGGGGATACATGGTGGAGAAAGAGGAAGGGGGTAGGAGGGAAGGAAAGGGGTGGGGGGGCATGGGGATGAGAGAAAGGGGAAGGGGGTGGAGGGAAGGAAAGAGGTGGGGATGGGAGAAAGGGAGAAAGGGATGCGAGTGTAAAGGGAATGAGGAAGAGGAAAGAAGGGAGGGTAAGGGAGATGAGGGTGGGAATAGAGGAGGGTGAAAAGGGTGATAGGAGAGGGGGATACGAGGATAAAGGGAAAGGGGAATAGACAGGGGGAGGGAAGACGAGGGAGGGAACAAGTGGAGGGAGAGGCAGGGAGGTACGAGAGGGGCAAAGGAGGGAGGGGGGGAAGGGAGATGGAGGGACAGGAAGGAAGAGGGTGTAAGGGAGTAGGATAAGGATTTACAGGGAGGTGGGATAAATGGATAACGGGGGTAATGGGAGAAAAGGAAAGAGGGACAGTGGGGGGGAGGGGAAAAGGGTAAAGGGTTATCGGAAATGGAAGGGCAAAGTTGTTATGGGCAGGTAAATAGAGCACGGGCGTATGCGGGGGTGTCTGAATGCATGGTTTGCTTAGGACACTTTTCACGCACGATGTGAAACGGTCAATTTGCAGTACCTAGATTTTTTTTCCCGTTTTCTCCCTGCTTGAGAGCAACGGGCGTGCAACTTGCTGAAAACCTCGTCGGAAGTATTCCCTTTGGACATCTGAATATAGGCTTACTAATGAAAATGAATTGTTGAGAGAATAATAAAATGACCTCCATAAACGGGAACTTCCACCGGAATAAAAAGAATATATAAATAAAAAAAGTAAAAAATATAAATTTCTAATATATACTGGCATAGATATTCGCTAATCCTTAACCCCCCCACCACTCACCCCACCGTCCACCCCACCACCAACCCTCCCTCCCGGCCATCCCCAGCCCACCTCAAGATGGCAGCTCCATCGCCTGAGGACAAAATACGAAATTAAAACACTCGACTGGCAAAAAAAAAAAGAAAAGAAAGAAAATTTAAATACTCGACTGCCAAAAAAAAAAAAAAAAAAAAAAGTGTTTTGCCAAAGACGAGGATACTGCATAGCGGCGGGTTCGTTTTACCCCTTCCAAGTGGCAATTCGTTTCAGAGATCAGTTATGTCAGTTTAATAACCACTGCCACTTTCTTAAAAGGCGGAGGGCCGCGTAGATGGGATCGCGGGAGAGGCAAGCAAACGTGTGTCTGATAACTTACCGAGTCTGGTAAGTCTGTCGACACACACACACACACACGTAGTATATATGTATGTATGTATATGTGTGTATTTATTGTTATCAAGATCTGGAAGAGAAAAATAAAAAGGTGATGAAAGAATGACGAGAGAAAAAGATAAAAAAAATAGTAAAACTATATATTAAAAAAAAACACGTATTATCGATAGAAGTAAAAGAGCGAGTGATAAAGAACAAAACCAGCAGTGAAGAACTTTATGGTTCCCCTCTTCCCAGACCGCTCCCGAGGCCCCCCATCCCAACGCCCTACCCCCCCCCCAAAAAAAAAAAAACCGTGCTCCCCCCCCCCCCAGCGTTTATTACAAAGTCGCTACATTACAGAACGTCAGATTCCTAAGTTTGGCGAATAGGCGCCGTGTCAGAGCTCCATAAGACGATATGAGTCTCGTATGGTGAATTAATGAGTAAATATCTCCTCATCTGTTTCTTCTTTCGTATCCTCCGCTTTCCCTTCCCACTCTCTTCACTACCCATTTCACTTCTTCCCACTCTTCACTGCCTTCTCCCCTTTCTTTATACCTCTTCACTTACTTTTTTTCCTGTTTATCCTCATCACCTCCTCTATCTTCCTTCTATTCGTTTTGTTCTCTCTCAACCCCTCTTTTTTCTCCTTTCCATCTCTTCATCTCTCTCTCTCGCCCCTTTACGCTTCCCTCTCTTCGCTTCCTCCTTCCATCCCTCCTTTTTCCTTACCTTCTCCCCTTTCCCCTTCATCCCCTGGACTGGGCAACGTCTCCTTCTGTTGTATGTTTTCGAAGTGAGCAAAGAGAGGCGAAACATTTCTTGTTATTGTTAGAATCATTATCCTCATGATAATATTCTTTATGTTTATCATTGCTCTTATAGTCGTTACTAGTATTGTAGTAGTGATAGCAGTAGTAGGAGGAGGAGGAGAAAGAAGAAGAAAAATGGGAGGAAGGAGAGAATTGTTGGGTTTTATTCGTATTCGTCGTGAAGTACGAGATTTAACTGCAATAAATGCGTCATAACTATCGCCTCTGGAAAGCGAATGGAACAGGAGTTGCCCTACGTGGCTCCGTGTCATCGAGGCTTGACATTAATTGCAGTGCAGACGCGAAATGAAGAATCCAAAGCACGCATCAAGGAACTTTCACACCATCAATTTTAACACCTTCAAGCGGCAGGGACCCAGCAGGCAAACAGCTCTACGCGAAACGAGCTGGAGACAAAGAGAAAACGACAACGAGAGAGCCACAGAATTGCTTGGATGAGTTGTCGCCTGTCGTTTTCGCTCCGCTGAACTACCCTGTTCGACTATCCAGCCTTTAAGACAGTGTTGCCACCATCACGACAATTCTTGCGAGGACGACGTGCAGCTCAGATTTCGTCATGAGGGGATTAATGAATATATAGATATGGTGTAAAACTGTACAAGAAATTGCAACTTATGCTTACGTTTTGCAGATTTTTTTTTCACCGTATTGCATAGGTTGTTAAGGTTATTAAAAGAGTTACAGAGATCCTAATCCGAAGTCTGGGTTCTGTCATCGCATTCGCACACTTTGCCGTAATGGTGGTAACTTCGCCTCACGACTACCTGTGACCTAGATCATGGAGTAGTAGTCGCTGAGTCACACACGATCGGGGCTCAACAAGGGGTTCAGGGTTTAATGTAATAAATGTATTAAGTCTGTCCTAGATTTAGTTGCATGTGGAGGAAGAGGCTGGGTTACATGGGGGGGGGGGCTGGGGGTCGTCCTCGGTGTCGTT
Organism: Penaeus vannamei; assembly: GCF_003789085.1. Lineage (NCBI taxonomy): Eukaryota > Metazoa > Arthropoda > Malacostraca > Decapoda > Penaeidae > Penaeus > Penaeus vannamei. Next base: position 657,568 of record NW_020872894.1, read on the forward strand.
AATAGCTAGTAGCTGTTAGTAGTAGTAGCAGTAGTATAAGCATACCGGTTTCCTATTGTAGTTGTAGTGGTGGCAGCAGGTAGATGTAAAAATAGTTTAAGTAGTTGGTTTCAGATATATGCTTATTCTAGATATCACTTGTTACTGTTATTGTTGTTTCTGTAATAACTAATACCGCCATTATTTTTATCAGTTTGTTTGTTATTATCGTTATTGGGATTTTTTATGTTATCATTTACTTCTTTATCATTCTCTTTATTCTCCTTACCTGTCATTTTGTCATGTTGATGTAAACATAGCCAGCACAATATCCAACGTAAAGAAAAGCTATAATTTGCAACAAGTGATTCTAATTATTTGTTATGTAATGATTCAAAACCATTATGATACTGGAAAATATATTCGTATAATATTACATTTAAAGAATATCAAGATGATTCAAGCAAATTCAGATCATACAAATAGGTAAACAGAATGAGAGCTAAATACTGTAGCTTAACAAGTGGATAGGAGAATTAGATTTCTAGAATTACTCTTAAAACCATCAGAATCTTAAAGTAAGTGTTATGAGATGTAATTTGACAAGAAAGAGGAACATGCATGTATAAAAGCCAGTGAAATAGAAAAAATAAAAGAGAAATGAGAGAGAAAGAGGGGGAAGGCAAATCGAAAACGAAAGCGAGAATGCAAGCAAGCGATCAAGAAAGAAAAAAATAAGGAAAAAATAGAGAGGAAGAAAGAAGCAAGAGATAAAAAAAGAAAAAAGAAAGATAGAAAAACAGAAAGAATGAAGGAAGGAAGAAAGGAAAAAATGAAAGAAAGAGAAAGAAACTGAAAAAATCACAAGTAGAAACAAGGATTAGAGACCTCTGTTAGTAGTGGAAGGGTGAGAGAGGGGGGGGGGCGATGGGAGTGGAGAGTCGAGGGGGGGGTACATGATAGGCCTATTTTCCGAAGAATAGACAGCGTAAGAAGTGAGCCTCGATGACAGCCGGGAGACAGCTCGTGCTACTGTTGTTCTGTGTCTCGCATGTTAACGAAGGGAGGCGGGAGGGACGTGGATGCTGTGGCACATTTTTTTTTCTTTTTCTTTTTTTTTTACGATTTCTTATTATTATTTGTTTGCATATTTATTAATGTGTCGTGTAAGAGATATATTCTGTGATCTCTGGTATTTTTTTTCTTCTTTTTTTTTGTCTGAAATATCTTTCCTTTCTTGTAAATATATGTGTGTTTGTCTGCTTGTATCTGCTTGCATATTCTCTCTCTCTCTCTCTCTCTTCTCTTCTCTCTCTCTCTCTCTCTCTCTCTCTCTCTCTCTCTCTCTCTCTCCTCTCCTCTCTCTCTCTCTCTCTCTCTCTATCTCTCTCTATCTCTCTCTCTATCTCTCTCTCTCTTTTGCTCGTCTACCTGTCTGTCTCTCCATTTATCTATCTATCTATCTGTCTACCAGTACATCTATCTAATATATCTGTTACTCTAGCAGTCTCCCATTCCCCTACTTTATTGTCATGTTTGTTTATTGTCTCATTTCTTTATCTTGATGTTGATATTTAAGAAAATAATAAATGTAAATGATAAGAAAAAGGAGAAGCGAAAGAGGGGGAATCAAGCACACAAAGAGGGAGAGAGATAAATGCGTCAGGAGAAGAATGAGATATTAAGGAAGAGAGAAAAAAGAATTATAAAAGAAGCGAGAAGACAGAACAATAGAGGATAATGTCCCTGATCCACAATATCTGAGATTATTATCACATATTCTTACCTCCCCTCCGTCTCCGTACCCCCACCCCCCCCCTCCCCACAAGTCCCTTTCTCCAACCTTCCTTTTAATCCTTGACCAGCCTTTTCCCCTTTCTCTCCTTTCTCTCCCTCACCTCTCTCCTCTTCTCTCTCCTTCCCTCTCCTCACTCTTTTACTCTCTCTTCCTCTCTTCTCTTCCTCACTCCTTCTCTCTCTCCCTCACTCTTACTCCCTCCTCCCTTCTCTCTCTCCTTCCTCTCCCTCCATTCTTTTACTCCTCTCTGCCTCTCTTCTCTCCCTCACTCTTACTCTCTCCCCCTTCTCCTCTCCTTCCTCCTCCCTCCCTCTTTTACCCTCTCTGCCTCTCTTCCTCTCCCTCACTCTTTACTCCCTCCTCCCTTCTCCTCTCCTTCCTCTCCTCTCTCTTACCCTCTCTGCTCTCTTCTCTCCCTCACTCTTTTACTCCCTCCTCCCTTCCTCTCTCTCTCTCTTCCTCTCCCTCCCTCTTTTACTCTCCTTCTCCTTCGTTCTCTCTCTCCTACCTGCATTCTCCCCTTCCTCCTTTCCCTTTCTCTCCCTTAATTTTTCACTAGCCCTTCTCCTTTCTCCCTTTCCCTTCCTTTGCCTCACTCTTTCACTTTCCCTTCTCCCTTTTCTCTTTTCCTCGATCTTTCTCCCCCTCACTCTTCCCTTCCCTTTTTCTCTCTCCCTTCTCCGACCTTTCTCCCCCTTACTCTTTTACTTCCCCTTCTCTCTCCCTATTTCCCTCGACTTTCTCCCCTCACTCTTTCATTTTCCTTTCTCTCTTCTCCCTTCCCCTCGACCTTTCTCCTCCTCACTCATTTACTTCCCTTTCTCCCTTTCCCCTTTTCCTCGACCTTTCTCCCCCTCACTCATTCACTTCCTTTCTCCCTTTCCCCTTTTCCTCGACCTTTCTCTTCGCTCATTCACTTCCCTTTCTCCTTTCCCCTTTTCCTCGAGCTTTCTCCCCCTCACTCATTCACTTCCCTTTCTCCCTTTCCCCTTTTCCTCGACCTTTCTCTTCACTCATTCACTTCCCCCTACTCCTCTTCCCTTCTTATCAGATGATGTCCAGAAACGTAAATATACATGGCAGGGGTGACTAGATTTTTTTTTTTTTTTTTTCTTGTGTCCTTTTTCGGGGTTTAGTCAGGTGGAGAGAGAAATGGAGGAAGAAAAGAGAGGCAGAGAATTGTATGCGAATGTTTTGTTCGCATTTCCATCATCACCGTTATTCCCATCTGGATCTTTAATACCAGGGTCGTCCTCTTGATATCAGAGTCATCGTCTTCATCTTTTATCTTCGTCTTCTTTCTTTATTTTTCTTTTTTTTTATCGTCGTCTTCTCTCATCTTTGTCTTCATCTTCGTCTTCATCGCCTTCAACGTATTCGTCGTCGTCTTCGTCATCGGCCAAGTTCGAGGGGTATGAGTGGGTTTCCGCGGCCATGTCCTGTATTTATGACCATCAGCGTCACCAGCACTGTAACGTCACCATCATTATCATCATCATCATCACCATCATCACCATCACCATCATCGTCATCAGCATAATCATCACTGTCACCACCACCATCATCATTACCATCATCATTACCATCATCATCATCATCATTCGTTCATCATCATCATCACACATCATCATCATCATCATCATCACCATTCATCATCATCATCATCATCATCACCATTATCATCATCAGTCTTTGTTGAGGCCTCGACGTTTGACCCTAATCTGTGACCTTCACTCTGTCAATGAAGAGATTCAGGCAGAATATATACACAGAACGGTGACAGAAAGGAGGAGAGAGAGAGGAGGTGGGAGAAGAGAGAGGGAAAGGGAGAAAGAGAGGAAGAGAGAAGTGGGTGACGGTGGATATGAGAAAGAGGGAGAGAAGGGAGAGGAGACGAGGACAGAGCGAAGAGGGAGCATAGGTGAAAAAATAAGAGAAAGGATGAAAGGGAAAGAGAGAGATAATTGAATCCCTTCTTCTCACTTGCTCCCTATCCCTCTCCCTTTACTCCTAGTCCCCCC
>NW_020872894.1:671365-673865 GCF_003789085.1 Penaeus vannamei
TATATATATATATATATATATATATATATATATATATATATATATATATATATATATATATATATATATATATATATATATATATATATAATATATATATATATATATATATATACATATATATATATATATATATATATATTTATATTTATATATTTATATATATATGTATATATATACATATATATATATATATATATATATAAATTTATTTACATATGTATATGTATTGTATATATGTATACATATACATATATACATATATACATATATACATATATACATATACATATATATATATACATACATACATACATACATACATACATACATACATACATACATACATACATACATACATACATACATATATATATATATATATATATATATTATATATATATATATATATATACAATATGCTTATACACATGTACAATATATACAGTATATACATATATATTTATATGTATAATTTGAATATATATATATATATATATATGTGTGTGTGTGTGTGTGTGTGTGTGTGTGTGTGTGTGTGTGTGTGTGTGTATGTATACACATATATATATGTGTGTGTGTATATATATATATTTTGTATATATGAATATATATATGTATATATATATATATATATATATATATATATATATATATATATATATATATATATATATATATATATATATATACTCTGCATATTCGGCACCTTTGACATCATGTAAGTCATTAAATGATACGAAGATAATGATTCTCAAACCATAATCCTGCGAGGCGCCGCTGTCATTGTGAGTGGAGGTTATGTTGACGAAATAAATTGTGACATTGTAACATGGTTCTTGATATCCGGTTCTTGTGTCTGCTGATGTGAGGGGAATATAATATAAGTTATATTACTTGTTTATACTTTTTTTTTTTCTGGAGTTAATTTTCATTCGGACCGAACTGGAAAAATGCAAAAGATAAGAAAATTGAATTCTGTTTTCTTTTTCCTTCATGTTTTTTTTTTTTATTCTTTCTTTTATGACGCTAACTTTCCTTTTTTTTTTCATTTTTTCCATAAACAAATGTTTGATGAATTCTCAGGAAAATAGTCGAGTATTTTTGCATAGAATGCGACTGTTGCAAGGTTTTTATTGCCGTTTGATGTCAGACGCTCAACATACTTTTGAGTACATGTACGTAGCGAAATCATACGTATATACAGATACTACATGCTGTGCACAAATTCTTTTACACACAGGCACAAAAACACATGTACGTATGCATGTTTACGTATAAAGACGCACATACTCAGACTCGCATTCACTCACCTAAACAAACAGACAAGTATACGTATCTTTAAAAAAAAAAAATGTTTTGAACTAATAAAAAGATCCTTCTGTCAAATACATTATTAGGTAACGTTTTCGAAGCTGTCCGCAGCGCCTCTCAACACAGTAAATACCACGCGTCCATATCTCACTAATGACAGTTGGTAGGGCATAGGGACTGGGGGAGGGAGGGGGGAGGGGGAGGGGGGGAGGGGATTAGGAGACTTGACGATTTCGATTACTTTTATTTTCGTTTTTTTTGTAGATTATTATTATTCCAGACAAGGTGTTAATTAAGACATAGCATACCGTGGTAATTTGACGGCAAGGGATTACTAGTATTACACGCCGTAACTTTTTTATAACTTTTTTTTTTTAAGGGGGTGAATTCTTTTAAGGGAAAGGATGAACAAAACTGAAAGGAGGGGTTTGTGATAGAAGACAAGGTGGGTTAATGGTGGTAAAGAGTAGTAATTTATTTGTTTATTATTATTATTATCATTATTATCATTATTGTCATTGTTGTTCTTTTCCATCACCATATTGTTGTTGTTTTGATAGGGATAGAGTAGAGAAGGGAGTAAGGTTGGTGGTGATAATTATCTAAAGAAAATGATTATAGAAAGGAGGAGGGAGTAATGGATAGAAAATTGCGGAGGGAGGGGGGAGGGGGGAGGGGTGGGGCAAAGCGTGTATTTATTTTGGGTGGGGATTTTATGTAAGTGGTGTGAAGGGGGGGGGGGGTTAGGGAGACGGTGTGGCTGAAGTATCAACACAGGATCCATAAAAATAGCAAGATGAACAGCACTCTTCGCCGCCGGGAGATATGGACAGCTGCTTATGTAGGCAAATGAGGACTGAACATTTGTAACAGACGAATGGAGTGAGTGAAGGAGGGAGGGAGGGAGGGAGGTTGGGAGGGAGGGAGGGAGGGAGGGAGGGAGGGAGGGAGTGGGAGACAGACAGACAGATGGAGAGAGAGAGAGATAGAGAGCTTAAAGAGACAAATAAAGAGACATGAAGAGAGGCGGGTATAGAGACAGAAACGGATATAAAGACACGCAAAAAATGTCAGGGAAATAGAAAGACAGTTAGAGAAACAGCTACAGCGACGGAAGAGAACAGAGAAAGAGAAAGACGCGACAGATAGAGAACAAAGAACGAGAAAGACGCGACAGATAGAGAGA
>NW_020872894.1:681365-686365 GCF_003789085.1 Penaeus vannamei
CATCTACGATCGAGGTAAGGCAGGTTAGCGCGTCCTCTTGGGCTGAATCCTGGATGAAGCAAGGTCCCACTGTGGCCTGTTTTTTTTGTTTTGTTTTGTTTTGTTTTGTTTTTGTTGCTTCCTCTCTCGGCCTGTATCGGCGCTTTTATTTGGTTATAGACTGTTTCTCCTAATGTACCTCCTTGTCTTCCTTTTTTGGCGTTTTTGCACTCTCTGTCTTTTTTTTTTCATCTACTTTTTGTCTTTCATTTTTCTCCTTTGTCTTGATTTTCCTCTCTCGTCTTTTGAAGTCTGCTTTTCTTTGGTCCGGCCTCTCAAGCTGGTCTAGTATTCACCGTTTTCTTTCCTTTCTAGCCATTGTTGGCTGTCCGGGCATTTTCTTTCCCACCTTCTTTTCTTTAAGCTTCCCTTGCTTCTTTCTGCGTGGTCTGGGTTTCATGGTTTGGCAGTGCAGCAACTTTCTCTATCTCTTGGCTCCTTCTTCTTCCTTCTCTTATACGTTGTGCCCTCGAGTCCCCATTTCTTGTTCTCTCGCTTTCCGCTTTTCTTTCTTTCGCTTAGCGCATCGGTTCCCTGTTGCTTGACTCCAACTATATTTGGCTCTTATTCTCCTCTCGACTCGCCCGTTTCTCTTTTTCTCCTCGTTTCCAGCCTCCATACTCACTATCTTTTTCTTCTTCGAACCTTCACCGAGAATTCTCTCGCTCTCCTTCAAGTATTCTTAGCAAATCCCTAGAAATAATGTTATTTCTCCGTCAAACTTACTGCTAATAAATGTGCTTTCTCCCTGCGACCTGTTTACTAACCGCTTCCGCTATACGTTGTTTACGTTTCTTGTGTTACATTTCTATTGTTTTTTAGCTATTTAATGGTATTATATATAGTTATATATATATATATATATATATATAATATATATATATATATATATATGTATATTATATATATATATATAATTTATATATATAATATATATAATATATATATATATATATATGTAATATATATTATATAATATATATGTATATATTATATATATATATACATAGTGTGTGTGTGTATTGTAAATAATGTAATCTTAATATACAAGCATTCTATATATGAAAGCATGACGGCTTCACAATGCCTATTACGAATAATTTATTATTATTATTATTATTTTTATGACACACCTTTATGATTATATATCACATTGCTAATTGCGTTTTTCTTTTCTTTCTAGGTAAGGAGTAAGATTTGCAACGTCTCCCAGACCCTCCTCCCCAAAATAAGAAAAATAAAGAAAAAAAATGAAGATGAAAAAATAAAAAAAAAAGACAGAAAAAAATCGGTATGGCCATATAGCAGTTTTGATTCTCTTAAAAATTTCTAAAACATTTTCCTTTTTTCTACTCTCTTCTTTTCTGACGAGCACACAAGTCTTTCTGAATCTCTCTTTCTCTCTCTCCATGTCTTCTTTCGGCTTTCAGATGGATGGTCTTTGATTGGCACTAATTACAGCCTTCCAACTTGGTCATTAAAACAGCGGGGTCAATTAAGGCATTTTCCAGGTGTCATTATAGGGTTCCGTTCGGGTTAATTATGCTCGCGTGATTAGATGCTCCGGGCAGTGATTGGCATGGCTTTTGCTGAGTCATCGTGCCCAGGGCCCTTCACCCCTTCCCCCTTTCCTCTTCTCCATTTCTCATTTGCTCTTACTGGGTCTCGCCATTCCTCTTCTCTCTCATCTCTCTCTCGCCGATATTCTCGCTCTCTCTCCCTCTCTTCTCTTTCTCCCACACCGTCACTGATCTCTCCCTCTTTCCTTCGCCAAACATCCTCTGCTTCAGTTGACGTTTATGAATCTCTCCCTCCCTCCTCATATTCTCATCGCAATCATTTCACCTGTCCCCATTTCTTTTTGAAAGCATTCTCGCTGCTCTCCGATATAACAAGGGAGTTTCTTTTTTTTTTTTCTTTCCTCTCTTTTTCTCTCTTTCGTTTCTTTGTATACAGCTTCTCGGAGATCCAAGCCGCTACCTCCCATTAGGCTCCAGGTCTCACGCGTATAATTCCCTGTCTCCCATGCTTCCTGTTGCATAATAAGATGCCGTTTGACAGGGCTATTAATCTAATCATTCTGAACTTTTGCGGGTCTGTTCCGTTGTTTCTGAGCTTTAGGGAACGTCTTATCATCCTCTTCCTCTCTCTTCTCTCCCCCTCCGCACGCCTCTTCGTTCTGCAATCGTCTCCTCTCTCTCTCAATCAATTCTCATTCTGATTCATCGACTCTCTTCTCATAATACGAATATCAGTATTATATAATATACTCGAGTCATTTTATCGTATCCGATTTATCATTAATATATATAAATTATCTATAGTATTATAATATAGTGCTTGTGTACAGTGTGGTCGTGATGGGATGTGTGTTATAGTGGTAGTCAGTGTTAATCATATTACCTAGTTAACATTAGTATATTTCATTTACGGTAAGTGGATACATAAACTAGTTAATACATTAGGCTTCACACTAGCATATATACTAGTTACAACATTATATACCGATGAATAGATAACAACAAGTAAATAATAATATTCAATTAGATACATTATATGAACATTAAAACAACACAATTAATGTAAATATATCTTATATTGAGTTATATGCTATTTGTTCATAGATGTGAGAGTGTGGTGTGTGTGTGTGTGTGTTTGTCCGCCAGTGACTCTTATCATTGTTATAATTTATTAGGATTTTCTTAATGAACCTATATATATACGCATCAAAGGTTAGTTTTATATGATTAGGGATGTTACTTTACGAATTTAAGTTTTGAGATTGAACTGCGAGGGAGAGAATAAGTTAGAGAGATGAGAATAGGGAGTATTAAGGAGAGAGGAGTAGAGAGATGAGAGAAGAGCAATAGATTAGGAAATAAGATGGTAGATGAGAGAGGAGAGAGATTAAGAAGAAGAAGAGAATGAAGAGTAATGAAGAGGGTATTATAGGGAGGGAGGGGAGGGTTATAGATATTAGTAGATGGTTAAGAAGAGAGAGAGAGAGAGGGAGAGAGAGAGAGAGAGAGAGAGATGAGAGAGAGAAGAGAGATAAGAGAGAATAAGATAAAGAGATGAAGAGGAGAGAGAGAGGGAGGATAGAGGTAGAGAGTAGAGAGGGAGGGTAGAGGGAGGTAGAAGGGTAGAAGTGAAGGTGAAGGGAGAGGAGAGTAGGTAATAGGAAGAGGGAGAAGGAGAGGGTTAGAGATAGGCTAAGAATTAGGTGAGTAGAGATGTGGTATATATGGGTTACAATAATATGTAGGATGAGAGAGAGAGAGAAGAAGAGAGAGAAGATGTATAGTAGCCATGTGAAGTAGAGAAGAAGTAAGAGAGATGTAGAGATTGAAGAGAGTAGAAAGAGAGAGATGAAAGATGGAGAAAGGTATTAATAGAGAGTAAATAACGGACTAATTGACACTCACCTATAGATATTCACTTATATGGCTGATATAATAAAATTAGTGATAATATTATATACAGTGAAACATCGAAGTACACAAACAACAATCAAAAGAATAAACTAGGGAATAAATGTAAACCAAAAGCCTAATAAATATAAAAATATTTTTTATTACACAAATATTAATCGAAATATAATAAAAAATATATTATATATATTAAGATAAATATATAAAATAAAAAGTAGAATTAAGAGTATAAAGAAACTCATAGGGACTGATGTGACAGATGCGGTATAATACCGACAGCGGCCGTTTAATAAAATATAAGAAGAAGAAGTCGGCAAGATAAACGAAACATTCATAAATCAATCGAAAAGAAACAATGATAAAGCAGGGGATGACTGATGGTATAGGGGTGGTAGAGTAGTAGGATAAGAGGGAGTGGAATTGAAAGAGTTAGTAGAGATAAAAGGATTAGGTCCCTATAAGTAGTTGGTGTAGCCAGGCGTGGTTTCTGTCCGGTCGTGCGGGTTGTGCATTGGGTATAGTCCCATGTATAAACATGTACATATGTATATCTAAGGATATATTGTTTATGTATAATTTATATGTATATATATATAGCATAATATATAACATAGTAATATGTAATTTATACAGCACGTGTTTATGGGATAGATAGCTAGGAGTGATAGATATAATGCTATAGGAACATATACTATGTGTGTTGTGTGTGTGTGTGTTGTGTGTGGTGTGTGGTTGTGTGTAATATATGTATATATAATTATATCTTAACATATATATACAACATAAATTCACTGTATATAATCCAAGTATGTTTGTTGTGTGCGTGTTGGCTGGTAGTGTGTGTGTTGGTGTTTGTTAGTGTGGTAAGGTGTTGGTGGTGTGTTACAAGACCAGTGATGATATGTAAACATATGTATGCCATCTTATTATATTTAACTAGGCGGTACATGATATTGTTATTAAATGTGAATCCGTTGTCAGCTATTTTAGAATAGTGACAGATGAGGATTATTTGGATTTCTTTCCGCTGTCCTATTTATCAAATATCGTTCTCTTATATGTATGGTCCAGTTATACTTACTTAATGTTATAATCTCTCTGTGGGTTGATCTATCTGGCTGTCTGTGTGTGGTATTTGTATCCCTGTCTCTATATATGATATGGTATAGTGTGTCTTTAGAAGTCTGTTTATAGTAATTGTGTTAATGTCTGTGTGTGTCTTTGGTATGTCTTTCGTCCTAATGCCATTGTTCGTACATGTCTGTCTTTTCCCTTTCCTCACCTGCTCTCGTCTCTCATTATCTGCTAATGATACAGTCTATTCTCCATCTACTCGTAATCTATCATTATTTGCTTCAAAATCTTTATTATAATTCAGCTATCTACCTGTCTATGTCTATTTCAATTGTCTCTATCGGTAATGGGTCTCTTTGATCTCTTTTCAGTTTACCTGTTCTGGGTTCACTGCTGCCTAAAAACCCCGGGCCATTTCGGTCTATCCTTTTTTTGCTCATTGAAATATTTACGTCC
>NW_020872894.1:691365-718865 GCF_003789085.1 Penaeus vannamei
ATGATTGAGAGTAATGATAATGACCCCTGTGGCTATTACCCCCGTGATTATTACCCTTATGCTTATTACCACTGTGATTATTACCCCTGTGATGCTTATTTTTATCCTAAGCCGAGATAATAATTGAGATAATACAATGTGTCCATTGGAATTAGTAGGATATTTGATCAATATTAAATGAATCTTCCCTAAGCACAACGAAAGCCATGAAAAAAATAAGCACAAAAACAAAGGGTAAAAAACATGAACTCTCCAACGCAAGGAAATCGGAGAAACCAAGCCGTCTCTAAAACAAACAAAACTTAAAAAAAAAAAAACTTTCAAAAATAAGAAAATAACGAAAAATTCCAAACCCTAAACTCTCCTTAAAAGAGAGAGATAGAGAGGGAGAGAGAGAGAGAGAGAGAGAGAGAGAGAGAGAGAGAGAGAGAGAGAGAGAGAGAGAGAGAGAGAGAGAGAGAGAGAGAGAGAGAGAGAGAGAGAAGAGAGAGATAACATAAGCTCCCCCCCAACGCAACCAAACGGTCTCAAAGAGAAAAAAAAAAAAAAAAAAAAGATTAACCCTAAACTCTCATAAAAAAACGAACAAAATTAAGAGAGAGAGAAAAAAATCATAAACAACAAAAAACTAAAACACAATGGAAATATCAAAACTCAAAAAGACTAAGAAAAAAAAAAAATCTTAAAACTGTCCAAAATAGTAAGAAAACAACAATACAACAAACAACAAACAATGAAAAATCATAAAACTAAAAAAAAAACAAAAAAATCATAAAACTCTCCAAAAAAGTAAATAATGATAATAATAATAATAATAATAATAACAATAATAATAATAATGATGATAATAATAATAATAATAATAATAATAATAATAAACCATAAACTTTCCTCCTCGAAAAAAAAAAAAAAAAAACAGAGAAACAAAAAGATTTAAAAAAATAATCTCTCCCCCTGCCTGAAAGCGTAACCAAGTAATTTCAAAAACAAATAGAACTAAGAAAGTACAAAAAAACATAAACAAACCATAAATTTTCCTAAAAAAGCAACCCAAAACTAACAAAAACAATAAACAAAGTAAAAAATTATTCTCCCCACCAGAAAACATTCAAACCAGAGTCATCGTAAGCAAGAGCTGCCCCTCCCCCCCCCACAAATAAAAATAAATAAATAATAATAATAAATAATAATAATAATGATAATAAATAAATAAGTAAATAAATAGATAAATAAATAGATAAATAAATATATGAATAAATAAATAAATAGATAAATAAATATATGAATAAATAAATAATAGATAGATAAATAAATAAAAAATAAATAAATAAGAATAAATAAATAAATAAATGAATAAGTAAGTAAATGGATAAATAAATAAAATAATAATAATAATAATAAAATGAATAAATAAATACTAACAACAAAAGCAAGACCTGGGTCTGGCTTTTTAATAAAAAAATTATAATAGATATTATAATATCTATTAATATTCCTAAAAAGAATATTAATAGATAAATAAAAACAAGGAAAAAAGGGAAAACAAATATAAACCCTCCTCAAAAAAATAACCAAAACCATAGAAAAAAAAAGCAGAAAAAACACAAACTCTCGCCCACCAGGAACCACTCAATCCAAAGCCAACGCGACCGAGCTGTCTCCGGCCGCGTTCTCGCATTCACGTCGACTTCATCCGGATTCACTTTACGGCAGCCGAGAGCCGTTCTTCTAGCTCGCCGGATCGCGCGTGCTGAGTCTGGGCTCGCCGTTGCGCCTCTGGCGAGACTCGACCCGGAATTTCGTCTCCAGTTGCGGTTGTTGTTCTGTTGTTGTTGTTGTTGTTGTTGTGTTGTTGTGGTGTGTTGTTGTTGTTTTGTTTGTTTGTTGTTTTGGTGTTGTTGCCTTTGTTGTTATTGTTGTTGTTGTTTTGTTGCTGTTGTTTTGTTGTTTCTGTTTTGTTGTTGTTGTATTAATGTTGTTTTGTTGTTTTCTTGTAATTGTTTTGTTTTGTTGTTGTTTTAATGTTATTTTGTTGCATTGTGTTGTCGTTGTTTTGTTGTTGCTGTTGATATTGTTGTTGTTATTGTTTTTTTTATTATTATTCCTCTCCCTTTTCGTCTTGGTCCTCCACTTCTTCTCCCTATTCCTCCTCCACTTCTTTTTTTCCTTCCTCCTCTTCTTCGTCCTATTCTTTTTCCTACGCGTGCTGGGAGTCTGGACTAGCTTTATCTTCCTCCTCCTCCTCTTCTTTTTTCCCTTCTCCGTTATCATCATTATCATCTTCTTTCTCTCATTCGTGTTCTTATTCTTATCCTCTTTCTTAAATTCGTTATATTTATTATTGTTATTATCCTTACTTATGTATGTTATTGTTTTTATTCCTATTCTCTTTTTATAATCATTCTTATTATCATCTTTTTTATTATTATTATTATCATTATTGTTATTTATTATCATTATTATTATTATTATCATTATTATCATTATTATCTAAATCACATTTTTTTTCATCTTCGTTCTCATTCTTATTCTAACTCTTACTCTCAATTTTACTTTTATTTCTATTCTTGTTTTTATTCTTATTTTCATTCTTATTTTATTCCTAGTGTTACATATACTTTTATTCTTATTTTTCATATTGTTATTTTCACTATCACTATTGCTATTATTATTGTTCCGGTCATTATCATCATTCTCTTTTATCTTCTCCTTTCTTGTTCTTCTTCGCCTTTTTTGTCTTATTTTCTTTTTTTTTCTCTACTCTTTCTTTTTATTTTGGCTCCATGTTTTTTCCTCTTTATTTAATGATAACCTTCTTTTTCTTTCTGTATCTTTGGCTTTTCGCTTTCTCTCCCTTTCCACGTAGGTTTTTTTCTTTTTCTTTCTTTCTTTTATCAAAATATTTGTACCTATTCCTCTATCACTTTTTAAATTCTGCGTATCTAATGATTTATCATCTGTCATCTGTGTCATTTCCCCTATTCCCCATGTCTTTTCTCGCTTTCCCCTTTTCTCCCTCTCCTCTTCCCCCTTCTTCCTCTTCTCTCCTGCTCCTTTTCTTCTCTTCTACCACCTCACCCCCTTTCTTCTTCCCCTCTTCCCCCATCCCCTCCTCCTTCCTCTTCTTCCTCTCCCGTCCACGCTCCTCTCCTCTTGATTTCACCCCCTCCCCATCCCCCTTCCCCTCTCTCGTCACCCTCTCCCATCCCCTTTGCCCTCTTCCCTCTCTCGTACCCTTCCCCTTCCCCTTCCCCCTCCCCCCCCTTCCCCCCCCCCCTCCAACCCCGTCTCCTTCGTGCCAGAATTGGGACTGTCATCTGTGTCGACACTTGATATACCTCCTATATTGCGGGTTACCATTAGCTTATCTCAACAGCCCATCTCAGTGCCCAAGGAGGGAGGGGGGGTGAGGGAGGGGGTGAGGGAGGTTGGGGATGGGGAGGGAGGAGAGGAGGGGAGGGGTGAGAGGAGTAGGGAGGGGGTGAGAGAGGGAGTAAGAGGAGGGGGTGAGAAGGGAGTAAGGGAGGGGGTGAGGAAGGGGAAGGGGGAGGGACGTTAAGAAGAGAGAGAAGAGGAAGAAAGTAAGGGAAAGAGGAGGATGGAGGACGGGAGAGGATGTGGCGAGGAGGAAGAGGAAGAAGGAGGGGCAGAGGTAGGGGAAAAGGAGGATGGAGGAAAGAAGAGAAAGTGAGGAGGAGAGGAAGGAAGGGGGTGGGGCAGAGGAAGGGGAAGAGGAGGATGGAGGAGGGGAGAGGACGTGAGGAGGATGAGGAGGAGGAGGAGGAGATACAGAGAGAGAAAGAGAGAGGGAGGGGTCGGGAAATGGGGAGGGGAAGGGAGGGAGGGAGGGTAGACTCCCCCTCAGTGCGGCTCTTAGGTTGTAATTGAGTCAAACTTGAGCACTGAAATGGGAATCTTGCTTCACCGACCTCGGGGCAGGAAAGCAGTCTGAAGGAGCCAGGTCAGAGGGTCGACACTCCCGCGTTATTCCTACCGCCAAGACGTCTCTACGCGAGCCGACGTCTTGGGGCCTTCTGGACGGCACCGGGGCAATATCTCCCCACGGCGCTCGCTTATAAGACCTCCTCCCGGCTTAAACAATGGCGCTGACCAGTACGCTTGTTTCCTGATTATGGTTCGGGTTGATTCGTTTAGCTTCGTTATTCGTCGGGGAAACGCGGGGGGAAATGGCCGGCAGTTCGCACTCACTTTGTAAGGGTTTTCGCTTTTTTATCAACGAAGCTTTCTCTCTCTCTCTCTCGGCTTGTTTTTTAGCCGTTTTTTTTTCGTTTTTTCTTTCTCTTCTCTTCTTCTTTTTTTTTTGCTTATCCTTTTCTGGTATTTTTGTTCATTTTCTTCCTCTTTTTTCATCGTCTTCGATCTTCTCCTTCTCAATCAGCTTTTCATTTTTCTTCTTTTTATCATTTGTGTCCTTCATATTCTTCTTTTTCTTCTACTTCTACTCCTACTTCTTCTTCTTCTTCCACATCATCATCTTACCCTTCCTCTTCCCCTACCCCTTCTTCTTCTTCTTCTTCCTTTCCTTCTTACTTCTTTCTCTTTGTTTTCTTCTTAACCTGGTTCTGTTTTTTTTTCTTTTCTTTTCTTTTTTCTTTCTCTCACTTAACCAGACAGATATAAAGGGCCATAGTAATTTCAGGGTAAATTTCCGAAGAGCCACAGAGTCTCATAAAAACAATCTTGGGCTGGAACAACGGCGCAGGGGGCAGGGGTGGGGTGGAGGGAGGGTCCAGGGGAGGAATATTGGAGGGGGGAGGGGGGGAGGGAAAGGGAGGGGGTGGAAGGTCAAGGAGGAGGAATATTGAAGGGAGAGGGAGGAGGGAAAGGGAGGGGGTGAGAGGGTAGGGTCAAGGGTAGGGAAGGGTGGTGGGGGACGGGGAGGGTAAAAGGGGAGGGAAAGGGTTGGGGGACGGAGGGAGGGTCAGGGGAGAATACTGGAAGAGGGAGGGAAGAAGGAAGGGAGGGGGTGTGGAGGCAGAGGAAGGGGGGTGAGGAGAGGGGAAGCGTTGGGGGGAATGGAGGGAGGGGTTCAGGGGAATACTGGAAGGAGGGAGGGGGAGAGGGAAAGGGAGGGGGTGGAGGGAGGGGAAGGGGGGTGGGGGATGGAGAGAGGAGGGGGAGAAATACTAAAAGGGGAAGAGGGAAAGGGGGTGTAGGGAAGGTCAGGGGGAGGAATACTGGGAAGGGGGAGGGGGAAGAGGGAAAGGGGGAAGGGGTGGAGGAGGGACAGGGAAGGAATACTAGAAGGGGTGGGGGGTGGAGAGGGTTAGGGGGAGGAATACCGGGAGGGGAAGGGGAGGAGGGAAGAGGGGGAAATACTGGAAGGGAGGGGGAAGAGGAAAGGGGGTAGGAGAGAGGGGGAGGAATACTGGAAGGGTAACGAGGAGAGGGGAGGAGAAAACAGAGATAGTAAGGAAAAAAAGAGAGACTGGAGAGGGGATGAAGTTAAGGGAAGAATTAAGAAAACAGACACACAAAAAAACAAGGAATAAGAGAAAATAGGAAATAGGGAGAGAGGGAACGAAAACTAAGGGGATCGGATAGGAAGGGGAGGGGATGGAGAGGGGAAGCAAAAGGCCAGTGAGGAGCTGGGGGAAGGGGAAAGAGGGGAAAGAGGGGAGAGAGGGGAGCAGAGGGGAAGGGGAGGCGCAATCATAAACAGAAATCGCCAACGTTAGAAGAACTTGGGCCGCGCTCTGTTATCGGCTCTTCTCTGCGCAGTAAGAGGATCACTTGGCGGACTTTTTCAGAAGTTTTTGGAGGCCATTTCAACGAGGCGGTGGTTGGGGGGGGGCGGTGGTGGGGGCGGGTGAGGGGTGATAGAGGGGGTTGCAGGGGTGTGTGGAGGGGTGGTGGTGTGTGTGGAGGGTGGGGCAGGATGGGGCTTCAGTTGTGTGGAGAAGGTTTGGAGGGGGATGGGAGGGGTGGAAGGGGCGGTTGGTGGGGTTGAGAGGGTGGGTGGTGGAGTTGAAGGGGGGGGGGATTGGAGGGAGGGGATGGGCTACGGCAAGGGAAGGAAGGAGGAACAGGGGTGGAGGAAGAGAGAAAGGAAGAAGGATGGAGGAAGAGGAGAACTAGGATGGAGAAAGAGAGGAGGAGGAATAGGGATGGAAGAAAGGAGAAGAAAGGATGGGGGAGAGAAGAGAGAGGAACAGAAATGGAGGAAGAGTGGAGAGGAAGAGGGATGGAGGAGAGAAGCGAGATTAGGGGTGTGGCGGAAGAGAGAGAGAGAGAAGAGAGAGGGAGAGAGAGAAGAGAGAAGAGGAAGAGAGAGAGAGAGAGAGAGAGAGAGAGAGAGAGAGAGAGAGAGAGAGAGAGAGCCTGAGCAGAGAGCGATGAGCGGAGAGAGAGAGTGAGAGGAGAGAGAGAGAGAGAGAGAGAGAGTGAGAGAGAGAGAGAGAGGAGAGACGAGAGAGAGAGACAGAGAGAGAGAGTGGAGTGAGAGAGAGAGAGAGTGAGCAAGAGAGAGAGAGAAGGAGAGAGGTGGCGGGGGGGGGATTTCGCCGCGGTAGACTTTGATCTGAAGTTGGCCGAGATAATATCAATATAATTGTCGTCAGAATCATTGACGCGTAAAGCAAGCGAAGTAACCACACACGCACACACACAGAGAAACACACACACACACACACACACACACACACACACACAGAAACACAGATACACACACAGAACACACAAAACAGGCACACACACACACACACACACCACACACACACCACACACACACAACACACACACACACACAGAAACATACCACACACTCATACACGCACACAGAAACACACACACACACACCACACACTTCACAAACACAGAACTAAAACTCCCATGCAAACTTTCTGTGATATTTCTGACTTTATTTATCCCACATCATTTCCTTAACTTCTTGTTGACATTTATATACCAGATTGGCTACAAAGTTTGATGTTATGATTTACCTTTACCTGCGACGTACAAGTATATTAAGTATATTGGACACTGCACTATCCGATTTCAGCTTAATTAAGGTAACTCAGATTGTGATTACCTACCTTTATTATAAATCACTTGTCGTGGTTTAAGATAAGTTATTCGTGAGGGCTGAAATTGATTTTGAAACCATTCCTATTTAGTTTGTTATGCTTCTGAAGGACATGAAATACTTGTGTGGAGTGTTTTTTTTCTCTCTCTCTGAAATGAAAAGACGTGCAAGTACTTAAATTTGTTCATTTGAAGTGAGAAATGAATCCATTTTATATACTGCATTCAAACCTGTAAAACCACATTATACATTTATGTTATGGACCCTAAGTATTTCTTTTTCGAAAATACACGTTTCCTTATTGTCATCATTATCAATCTGGTTCGTGTGACCTCAAGTTTGTAAAAAAAAAATAATTAATAAAAAAAAAAAAAAAAAAAATAAAAAAAAAAGAAGCGAGAGAGAAAAAGAATAATGACATTAAATTTAAAAAATAAAAATGCCTTTACCATCATTCATCCATACCTTCACATCTCCGGGAGCAGATCTCAACAGCAGACACCCAGCATCTCTCTTTTTCCCAATAACACTGTCCTCTTCGTCCCAGCAATGACAATAGATCCGTGTTACAAAACATCCCAAGAGCAGTCATTCGCACGAGGCTGTGAGATCCGCACACAAGGAACTCGCAACGAAAACAAGACCACCGCCAAAAAAAAAAGGGTCAACTTCCTGAACTCGGTCTGAAGTGGTCTTGCATTCCTCGGACCGAGTGTGTTTGTAGATAGAGACACATGGCCTCGCATCTAGATTTGCACACTTGCCTGTTTGCCGAGGAAAACTCCCGCGGACACGAAACACACAAGGGACGCGGCTTCAAGATGGATCCCTCGCTGGCACAAAGGAACGCCGTTGTACCAATGCCTGCGATGAAGAATACACGGGAGGTGCGTCTCGAGAGGGTGTTCTGTGTCCTTGTGGTCTTTGGGGTAATGTGTTCTGCGGTCTGTTCTTCAGTTTATCGTTATTGATGTTCTTATGGGTAATGTGTTCTGCGGTCTGTTCTTCAGTTTATCGTTATTGATGTTTTATGGGTAATGTGTTCTGCGGTCTGTTCTTCAGTTTATCGTTATTGATGTTTTATGGGTAATGTGTTCTGCGGTCTGTTCTTCAGTTTATCGTTATTGATTTTTTATGGGAATGTGTTCTGCGGTCTGTTCTTCAGTTTATCGTTATTGACGTGTAGTTTAATTGTTCTTATGGGTAATAAATGTGTTTTTTGGGTGTGTTTCTGCAGTTGTTTCAGTTTTATCGTTATTGATGTTCTTATGGTAATGTGTTCTGCGGTCTGTTCTTCAGTTTATCGTTATTGATGTTTTTATGGTAATGTGTTCTGCGGTCTGTCTTCAGTTTATCGTTATTGTGTTTTATGGGTAATGTGTTTCTGCGGTCTGTTCTTCAGTTTTATCGTTATTGATTGTTCTGTAATGTGTTCTGCGGTCTGTTCTTCATTTTATCGTTATATGTTTTATGTTGGTATGGGTCTTTCTTCTGTTTATCGTTATTGATGTTCTTATGGGTAATGTGTTCTGCGTCTGTTCTTCAGTTTATCGTTATTGATGTTTTTATGTGTAATGTGTTCTAGTGTTATGATGTTCTTATGGTAATGTGTTCTGCGGTCTGTTCTTCAGTTTATCGTTATTGATGTTCTTATGGGTAATGTGTTCTGCAGTCTGTTCTTCAGTTTATCGTTATTGATGTTCTTATGGTAATGTGTTCTGCGTTCTGTTCTTCAGTTTATCGTTATTGATGTTTTATGGGTAAATGTGTTCTCTGCGGTCTGTCTTCAGTTTATCGTTATTGATGTTCTTATGGGTAATGTGTTCTCTGCAGTATCTTATTGATGTTCTTACAGTTTATCGTTATTGATGTTCTTATGGGTAATGTGTTCTGCAGTCTGTTCTTCAGTTTATCGTTATTGATGTTCTTATGGGTAATGTGTTCTGCGGTCTGTTCTTCAGTTTATCGTTATTGATGTTTTATGGGTAATGTGTTCTGCCGGTTCTGTTCTTCAGTTCTATCGTTATTTGATGTTTCTTATGGGTAATGTGTCTCAGTCCTGCGTTCTCTCTAGTTTACTCGTTATTGTTATGTCTTTATGGGTATATGTGTTTGCAGTCTGTTCTTCAGTTTATCGTTATGATGTTCTTATGGGTAATGTGTTCTGCGGTCTGTTCTCTTCGTTGCTCTCGTTATTATTGATGTTCTTTATGGGTAATGTGTTCTGCGGTCTGTTCTTCAGTTATCGTTATTGATGTTCTTATGGGTAATGGTATTCTCGTTCTGTTCTTCAGTTTATCGTTATTGATGTTCTTTTATGGGTAAATGTGTTCGGTCTGTTCTTCAGTTTATCGTTATTGAATGTTTTATGGGTAATGTGTCTGCAGTCTGTTCTTCAGTTTATCGTTATTGATGTTCTTATGGGTTAATGGTGTGTTCTGCTCTGGCTGTTCTTCAGTTTTATCGTTTATTGATTGTTCTTATGGTAATGTGTTCTGCGGTCTGTTCTTCAGTTTATCGTTATTGATGTTTTATGGGTAATGTGTTCTGCGGTCTGTTCTTCAGTTTATCGTTATTGATGTTCTTATGGGTAATGTGTTCTGCGGTCTGTTCTTCAGTTTATCGTTATTGATGTTCTTATGTTAATGTGTTCTGCAGTCTTTCAGTTTATTATTGATGTTCTAGGGTAATGTGTCTCTGCGGTGTGGTTTATCGTGTTCTTGCGTCGTGTTCTTCAGTTTATCGTTATGATGTTCTTATGGGTAATGTGTTCTGCGGTCTGTTCTTTCAGTTTTATCGGTATTAATGTTCTTATGCGGTAATGTTTCTGGTCTTGCTCAGTTTATCGTTATTGATTTCTTATGGGTAATGTGTTCTGCAGTCGTTCTTCAGTTTATCGTTATTGATGTGTCTTATGTTAATGTGTTCTGCGGTCTGTTCTTCAGTTTATCGTTATTGATGTTCCTTTATGGGTAATGTGTTGCTGCGGTCTTGTTCTTCAGTTTATCGTTATTGATGCTTCTTATGGGTAATGTATTCTGGTCTGTTCTTCAGTTTTATCGTTATTGATGTTCTTATGTGGAATGTGTGTTCTGCGGTCTGTTCTTCAGTTTATCGTTATTTGATGTTTTTATGGGTAATGTGTTCTGCGGTCTGTTCTTTCAGTTTATCGTTATTGATGTTCTGATTGATGATGTAAAATACTGAGGGCTTCCGTTTTCATTCTCATTTGAAAATGTTAATAATGTTATTGTTGTTATTATTAGTAAAGGTACTAGCATTTATATTAGTGTTAGTAGCAGTAGCATTTTGAAAATTGTATAACTATGATGGTCGTTAACATCATTATTCTTATAATTATTATGATTATAGTTATTATCATTATCATTATCTTATTATCATTATCATTACCATTATCATTGTTATTATCCTTATTGTTTTTATCATTATTGTTATCATGATAATTTTTTTAATTTTCGTTATTATTACTATTATTGTTATTATACTTATTATTATTATCATTATTGTTGTTATTATTACCATTATTATCGTTACCATTATTATCCTTATCATCATTATTATTATTATCATCATTATTAGTAGTAGTAATATAATTACCATAGTCATTATCATCATTACAGCTATTATTATCATTATCATTATCATTGTCTTTGTTGTAGTGATTACAATCATCATTATCATTATTTGTTATTGTTATCATTATCATTATTATCATTACTGTTATCATAATCATTATTATCATTATCATTATTATTGTTGTTTTTATTATCATTGCTATTATCATTATCATCATTATCATTGTTGTTGTTGTGATTGGTGTTGTTGTTATCATTATTATTATCATAATCATTATAAATTGTTATACTGATATCCCATTACCATCATCATTATTATTGTTTTTTTTATACCATTATCAATTCATTATTATCATTATCACTGTCTATAATTATTTAATCTTATCCTCATTATTCCAAATGTTATTTTTATGAAATGATATTTATATTATCCTTATCATTAGTAGTAGTAGTATTAATTTGCCATTTATCATTATAATAACCATCTCATCTATCATCATCATTTTTATTATCATTATTTCCATCATTAATATTGATAGTATTATCCTTATCATCATTTTCGTTATCAATGCATATATCATTTCATTATTTTCAACATTACAATTTATCTCATTACATCATCATCATGATTATTGTTTTCATTATTATCATATCATTATGTCTATTGTTATTATTATCATCTATCATTTATTATCATTATTGTTATCATCTCATTATTATCATTGTCATTTATATTTGCTGCCCACTTATATCATTATCATTACTACATTACCCATCTATAATTATCCCATTATCACTGTTATTGTTCCTGCTATTACTTTTATCCACACTATCCTATCATTATTATCATTATTATTATCATTATATTTTTAGTAGTAATAGTAGTAAGTAGCATCATTATTATCACTTATTATTATTATCAATATTAATATTATCTATTCTTATCATTATTGTTGTTTAATTAATTCATTGTTATCAACATCATAATGTTATCATTATTGTTATTATTTGTTATTGTTATTATTCCATTATTCCTCATTATGATTATCATTTACTTCATTATTATAATCCTGTTATTTTATTATAATATTATTAATATTATTATTGCTATTATTATTATTTATTATTAGTAGTCAGTAGTCAGTAGTATTGTTATCATACTTTCCATTTATTATTATCATTATTATCATTATCTTTATCATTAGTAGTATCATCATTGTCTATTATTATTCATTATTATTAGCTGTTAATCATCATTGCATCCATCATTATCAGGATAATTATCTCTATCAACATTTTTATTATCATTATTATAATTGATAATATTGTTGTAGTTATTATGATTATTAATAAAATCATAATTTTCATTATCATTATGAGTATCATTATAATTACTATCATTATCAATATTATGAACTTTATCATTCATCAACCATCATTATTGTTCATTCCTTATTTATCCCATTATTATCATTATTATTAATTGTCATTATTATTATTATTTATTATTCATTATCATGTTATTGTATATTCATCATCATATATATTATTATTAACATAATTATCACCCCGTCCGTATTATCATCATCATCATTGTTATTATCATCGCTTATCATTTCTATTCCTCATTATTACTATTATCACTATCATTATTATCATATTATCATTATCATAACTATTTATATTCATCTCTACAAAGCAGAAGACAACATAAACAAACACACACACACACACCACACACACACACACACACACACACACACACACACACACACACACACACACACACACACACACACACACACACACACACACACCACACACACACACACGCACACACACAACGCGCACACACACCACACACACACACACACGCACGCACACTCACTCGCTCACTCACTCACTCACCCACTCACTCACACACAACACACCACAACACACACACACACACACACACACACACACACACACACACACACACAACCACACACACCACACACACACACACACACACACACACACACACACCACACACCACACACACACACATACACACACACACACACACCACACACACACCCGCCCGACATCTCGCCGAAGTCACCCTGACGTCGTTACTTTAATGCTAAGGTTTGCCGCCCTGAACCATTCTCTTAAAGATGTCGTTAAAGAGAGCTGGAATGTTCGTACTATGCCTGAGCGCAGTTTTATGTAAGATCCAACTTTCCCCGTCTATCTTCTCTCTCTTTTTCTCTCACTCTCTCTCTCGGTCTTCGCTTCTAGCGTCTCGCTCTCTCGCTTCTCCCTCCCGTCTCTGTCTCTGTCCTGGGTCTTCTTTCCTCTCCTTTCTCTTCATCTCGCAATCGCCTCTTTTCTCTCTCCTCTCTTTTCTCTCCTTCCTCTCTCTTCTTCTCTCTCTCTCTCTCTCCTCTCTCTCTCTCTCTCTCTCTCTCTCTCTCTCTCTCTCTCTCTCTCTCATCTCGTCTCTCTCCTCTCTCTCTCTCTCTCTCGTCTCTCCTCCTCCTCTCTCTCCTCTCTCCTCTCTCTCTCTCTCTCTCCTCTTCTTACTCTTTCCTCTCACTCTCGTCCTTCTGTGTGTGTGTCTTTCTCTCTTTCATCTCGCATCTCTCTCTCTCTCTCCTTTCCTCCTCTCTCTCTCGTCTCTCTTCTCTCTCTCCTCTCCATCTCTCTCTCTCTCTATGGGCTTCTCTCGTCTCATTCTCATCTCGTGTGGCCTCGCGCTCTGTGTGTGTGGATGTGTGCGTGTGTGCTCATTAGTCCTTATACACTTCCTTTAAAGCGAATATGATCCTTCTTTTGGAGGATTTAGTAAGGGTGTCGATTCCACTGCGACGTCAATATGATGCTCTTTTGTTTTCGAGTTGTGGTTTTCGTCTCCAATGCTTATATGTGTTTTTTTCCCAAAGAGCTGGTTTAGATTTTTTCTTACTTTTTTCCCGTTATTATGAGCTTTAGTAGTAAGACTGTTTCATTCATTATTACCAAGATCTTTGTTTTTTTATCGTATTATTCTTTCCGCCATTTTTGTTATTATCATTACTAGTGTATGGTTATTATCATTAATGTTTTCATCAAATCTAATATGATCGTTTACTCTTATAATCAATATCATCACACACATACAACACAACGGAACCACAAACACACATACACACAAAAACAAACCACAAAATTACCCACAGATCCCCAACATGCACACATCCCCCCCCCCTCCAACAAACAACTTACACAACACATCTCCTTCCCCCAACTCCCCCTCTCCTCCACACGACAAACCATCCCCCCCCCCACCAAACATACACTCCTCCCTATACAATCCCCCATACCCCCACAAAACATCACTCCTACCCCCCCCCCCCCCCCCCCACCTCCACCCCTCCCGACGATAAACTGCAGGCCTCCCTCCTTTACCCCGAACCGGCGTGACCATACGGCTCACTTTATCGCACTCTGGGGAGCCTATCATCGCCCTTATGGCACCGTCTCTCAGCTCCTTCACGAGGGTAATTACGTGCGCTGCCATCACGTCCCTGAAGCACATGTCTGAAGCGTCTTAATGAATGTTACAAGCAGCGCGTCTCACCCACATCCGCTTGCTATCGCCTGCCTGCTGGCTTGTCTGCTTGGGTGCCTGCTTGTCTGATTGTTTGACTGCTTGTCCTGCTTGGATGTCTGATTGTTTGACAGATTGGATGCCTGATTGTCTTTGTTTGACTGCTTCGATTCTGATTGTTTGTTTGCTTGACTGCTTATCTGCTTGGGCTGCCTGATTGTCTAATATGGTTTTACTGCTTGGATGTCTTTTTGATTGTTTCCTTGTCTGCTTGTTTGGCTATCTACATCCTTGTTTGCCTACTTGAATGTCTGTCTGCCTATCTACTTGTTTGTTTGTATGCCTGTCTGCCATTCTGCTATCTGCCGTTGCTTTGCTTCCTGTCTAATTGTCTGTTTGTCTGCTAGAATGCTGTTCGTTTGTCTGACATGGCTGCTTGGATTGCTGCAGTGCTGTCTGCCTGGCCCCCCTTGTCTGCTAGTCTGTCTGCCTATACATCTGTTTGGCTGCCTGTCTCTTTATTTACATTTCTCCATATCTGCTTGTCTCCTTACTTGACTTCCTCTCTGAATGCCTGTCTGCGTGAAAGCTATCGATTCTGCTTGCCAGCCATTCTACTTGTCTACATGTCTTCCTGTCTGCTTGTCTAGCCGAATGCCTGTCTGAATGCCTTTTTATCTGCCTCATGTCTGCTTGCCTGCATATCTCCTTGTCTGTGTTGTTTGTCTGTTCGTCTGTCTGTCTTTCCGGCTCTCGTGTCTTGCTCGAGGAGAAGAGGAACGAAGGGAAGGAGAGGAAGGAGGTATAGGAAGGAGGCTGATTTGGACCAGACATACAGGTACCGGGATACGAGGATCTGATGAAAAATAGATAAATAATAGAGAGAGGGGAGATAGTATATGATAGATAGACAGATACACACACACACAACACAAACATTCACACACACACACATTGAAGAGAGAGAGGTGGAGAGCAGAGAGAGAGAGAGATGAGAGAGAGAGAGAGAGAAAATAGAGTAGAGAGATGAGAGAGAGAAGAGACGAGAAAATGAAAAGAGGAGAGTGTGAAGAGGAGGAGGGGGAGAGGTGGTGGAGTGATGGTGTGTTTTGGTGTTGTTTGGATCTTGTTTGTGTGCTTGTGTGTGTGGAATGCTTGGTCGTGGTGTGGGTGGTGCATGTGAGTGTGTGTGTGTCGCTTGTGGTGTGGTATTAAGTGGTGTTGGTTTGTGATGTTTGTCTTTGAAGGTGTAGGGTTAAGCAAGGTGATGGAGATGGAGGTAAAGAGTGTGTGAGTGTGGCATGGGTGAGGGTGGTGGAGAGTAGCGGCTTGGTGTGTGTAGTGTGTTGTTAAGTGATGTGAGAGAGAAGAGAGAGAGAGAACAGAGGATAGGAATGTAGAGAGATGATAGAGAGAGAGTAATGAGAAGAGAGGAGAGAGAGGAGAGAAGAAGAGAGAGACGAGAGAGGGCAGAGAAGAGATATATGGAATTCACCAAGGAGTATAAAATAACAAAAAGAAAGAACAGGCATGTCCTCAGTGACGAAAATTATACCCCTGTCAACAATGTGTGTTTAAAAAGTGTCATGAAAGGAGACACACATCTGCACGTTAGAGTTACGTATCACAAAGAAAGGAAGATAAGAAACGGAAAAAAGAAAAGAAAAAACACTACGCACAACACACACGCAAACACAAGAGAGACATATCACACACCACACACCATATGATGAGTAATATATGTACACACAACCTCTGCGCAGCAACGGGATTGTTGTGTGGTGGATGACACACGAACAGCAATATATGTATGCATAATAGATAAGTAAAGTAATATAAAAGGAGTATATATATAATAATATATAATATATATAATAGTAAAATTATATGAAATTGATTTTATAAATATATTATAAATGGGGGATACTCAATGTGGTGTGTGGTGTGTCTCGCTATGTGTGTGTGTGTGGGTGTGTGATGTGGTGTGTGTAGTGTGTGCAATATAAGCATGAGCCATATATATAATGTAGAAAAATAAGAATATTATATTATATAAATATATAATATTCTATTATATATAATATATATATAGATATAAAATATATATAGTATATAATATACTGTATATTTTTATATATATAGTAATATATATTATAATATATAAATTATATAATATAGACTATATATATATAGTATAATGTATGTATGTGCTGTGTGGTGTGGTGGTGAGTATGTGTGTGTTGTGTGTGTGTGTGTTGTGTTGTGATGGTGTGTGTGGTGTGTGTGGAGTGTGTGTATGTGTGTGTGATGTATAGTATATAACGAGTAAGTAAAGAGTATATATAAGGGTGAGATAGAGAGTAATAGATATATATGTATATAGTAATATATTATATAACTATATTAATAGAGCATGTATAGATGATATAATAAGTGATATATATAAATATATATATATAGGATGATATACATATACGTAGATATAGGGTATGTGTTCCTAATTTATATATTATGTATAGCTAGATACATTACGGATATAGGGTAATGAACAGAGTATAACTAATAGACGGATATATGAGTATATATAGTATAGTATATATGTATATAGTAATAGATATATTAAGCTATAGAGTATATATATATATTGTAAAATATATATATACAGTAACTATTAGATAGGGAATGATAGTATATATAAATAGAAATATAAGGTAGTATGTAGTATGATATACGTAATATAATTATATAGGGTTAATAGTTATTATGGTAGAAGTATAGGGTGAAGTATGTAGATTAGACCTAATACTATATAACGTCTTGAATAGATATATATATATATATAATATGATATATAATATATATGTATATAATTATTAGAGAGTAGGATGTATTGATGAAACATATAAAGCAGTAAATACGAATATAATATGGAACTATGTATGTGAAGTAGTGATATTATAAATAGAGCGGTATATATTATATATAGTATCAGTAATAATTGAGGATTATATGAGTTAGATTATAATAATGAAGTAATAAGTTATAATACTATAAGAGAGATTCAGTTAAATTAGGTAGTATCTAGGTCATAAGGGGAGATGAGAGAGGGAAGGAGGAGAATAACTGAGTGTTTGCTAGGCCATTCTAAACGTTATTCCCCACGCAAAGATACACACAGTCAGACATCACGAGTCGGCACACGGACAACAGCACAGCACACACACACCACATACGACACACACACACGCACAGATGTCTATATTACACTCACAGGATAACGCCCACAATGACAAAACATACATTCACACTATTTATAAATGCTCATCGAAAATGACACAACAAAGTCTCACGATTCATAATCGCAAAAATATAAAATCCCTAATATTTACATACACTTTGGCCCCACAAACACAACCCTCAGCTCGTTTCAATCACAAAAAAAAAAAAACTGATATAAAAAATAACTCCAAGAATTGCGTAGGAAACTCGCGGTTAAATAAAACTTTTGTGGTGGAAAAGAAGAAAAAAAATCAGCAAGAAATTCCCTTAAAACTTATGTACATTTTCCTGCAAAACATCGGCAATTTCTTATGTCAATCAAGCAATTTATCCCTAATTACTCACAAAAATACAGACCAGAAACAGACGCAGTAAAACTCTAAAATTAGGGGGGGGGCGAAAAATAAAAAAAAATATTAAAAAGCAAAATATAGTCCAAATAACTTACGTACAAGTTCCCCCCAAAACACCCACGGTTCCTAATGTCAAAAATATGATGTCTTAAACAAACGCGAATTACCCCTGTGCAAGATTCATATCTCGATTACTTGTGCTCACTTGCGTGTGTTATTATGCAAATGAGCGGAGAACCAGAACGATCATAATATCCGATAAGCCATGCTCTTTGGTAATCATACAGTAGTCAGTCATCAGCGACAAAGGACGGCTTTGAATAATAAATGAATTTATGAATATATAAACACGTGAAGAGTTGATGATGGGAATTTGCAACAGTGCAGCTACGGAAGGAGAAAAGACTGAGCGATGGCTGTCGGCAATAAGTATCAAGAACCCGACCCATATGCGCGGCTTCGTAGTTCTCACGTGTTCCCTTCGTTGGTAATCATAACAATAACAGCAGAGGCAATGTTCACAGTAATAATGGTGCTGATGGTAATCGTTCATTGCGATGGAAATCATGATAAGTTTCGCAAACGGGAGCTACCATGTTCGCCTCACTATTGCAAAAATGCGATGGCGATTAAGATAATGATGGATTTTTATCTACCTATTAGTCATGGCTGCCTACGTGTACTTGCTCAACAAAATTGTATGTTGTATGTAGAGTGCTAGTAATATTAACAGAAATATAATGCATATTGCCTGATTTCAGCTAAGATTTTAGAAAAGCTATAAAAATCCGGCTATATAACATGGTTCTTCAGGAAATTAACGAACGTAAAATACAGAAATTGGTTAATAATCGAAAGCTGTCTCTATATTCAAACTCTCCGATATTGGAAATATATCTTACCTGAGAATCAATGATACTGCCATTTTCGCATATCTATCTTATTCAATATCGAACATTATCATCATCTAATCACCATTTCCCATCTCTACATCATAATTGCAATGTTTACATTTAAAAACCTGCGCGCGCATGGGGTGAGGCAAAACAATGGCCGTGATCTGTTGCTGAGAGAGCGATCATACTAATTTACGGAACTTTTGCGATTTTCGTTTCACTTTTGATACGAAAAATGGCCACGTAGTTGTCGTGCTGTTGATTGTACAAACCGCAAGGCTGGGGGGAAAAATCTTCGTTGCCTCTTTATGGTTTGCCAAAGGGGAAAACTCCGATCGAGAAGCGGGGAAGGGAAGCTTGGATGCACGCAATCCGAAGAGAAAACTGGAAGCTCTTCGCTGGTCATGTTGACAGCAGCGGGGTCAGAAGACAGGCGATGGTCTCTGGTATGCAATTGCTGTCATCTTCATCGCCGTTACCAGTGTCGTTCCCACCTGCTTGCTTGTTGTTATCCATCTATGGCCCTGTTGCATTATTATCATATGTACATCACCATTTCCATATTACCATCATAATTTTTGTCACACTGAGATCACATGAGCAGCATGAACATAGGCTGTCATGCACTTACAGTCTCCAATGAGAGCCAACTATCAGCCTTGTTAAGGGATAAATACAATGTGTCTATACATATTAAACTATATTATATATATATATATATATATGTATATATATATTATATATATATATATATATATATAATATACATACACACAATATATAACCTTGGTTTTGACTAGGTAGCACTTACAGAATGAAAAGAAATACTAAATTTTGAGCCTTTGAATCAATCAGCTTAAAAAAAGCTTCGTCATTAATCATCAGAATCTCATTAGTCATATTTTTGCTAGTTATTCGATTCAAAATTTATGATTTAATTTGAGAATGTGAATATTCATATTTAAGTAAGAGCATGACATCTTCAAAATAATCTTTAAAATATGTAAATAGAAATAGAGCTAAATGAAAAAGAACTGAATTTACTTCTGATTTGCTTAAAAAAAAAAAAAAAAAAAAAAAAAAAAAAGTGCTTTGGTAGTTGATCAGAATTACACTCCGCACATGACAAAGTAATCAAAAGCTTCTAAAGACTTGTACGCTTTCATGGACTCCTTTATGGCGTGATATATTCATGATCTCTCCATGGGCCCGGTAGTTTTGAAATAGCAATCAATGATATAGTAATAATCATAGTAATAATAATGAAATGATAAAAAAATAAAATGATAATAATATATAATAAAATACTAACTAACTAAATGATGATGATAATGATAATAACAATAACACAATAATGATAATGATTATCATTATTATTATCATTGTTATAATCATCGCTATGACTTTTAACAATAACGTTAAAAATAAAGACAGAGACAACAGTAAAAAGGAAACACAAACAGATTTAAAAACGAAATCATAACACAAACCAGAATAACAAAAATAATGAAAAGAACTATAATATCATTCGTCATTTTTTTCAACTTCAACGCAGACAGAAGCAAACCATATCATAAAACGCATAAAGATCATAATAATAATAATAAATGGAATGACTCACTCGATAAATCAATATTAACAAGGACTTTCTTCCCTCCCCTTTGTGCCCCTCCCCCCCCCTCCTCCCTCTGGCCTCCTCCCCATAAAATGATAACCATATGTTATTGCCTCTCGTTTATGTCTTCTCGATTTTCTCTTTGTCTTATCTTTATTCGTCAGTCTGCTAAAACTGTTTCTTTTCTTCTTGGGAGAATCTTGATTTTGTTCTTTTGTTGTTTTTGTTTTACTCTCTTGTTTATTTCTATTTTATTTGTTTCTGTTATATATTTCTCCTTTGTCTGTCGGTCTGTCTGTCTGTCTCTTTCTCTCTCCTACCTCTCCTCTCTCCTCTCTCTCTCTCTCCTCTCCTCTCTCTCTCTCTCTCTCTCTCTCTCTCTCTCTCTCTCTCTCTCTCTCTCTCTCTCTCTCTCTCTCATCTCTCTCTGTTTTGTGTGTGTCTTTGTGCGTGTGTGCGCGCACATGTGTGTACACATTTCTCTGTCTACATTTGCTTCTCCATTCTTATCCCCTCCCTTCCCCTTTCCCTCCCCGTTCTTTGGCCTCTCTCGCCCTTCCTTCCTCCGCCCTTCCTCCTCTCCCTAAAAAGTGACGTGGGGTGTCCAAGTGGCGGAGCAGCGGGGACGTGTCCCCCCGTAACGACACTCTAAATCTTGATAAACGTCGGCGTGGCAGAAGGAGTGGCTGCCCTGGCTATTATACGAGATTATATTGCGCGTGTTAACAGCCGTCTGGAAGCCTAACTTTCATATATTACTTACAGCAGGGGTAACTTGCATAAATTTCATACAGTGGGGGAGCACTATTCATATATATTACATGTACCGCTAGTAATATGTACTTATTGCATACTGCGAGACTCTGGTACCTTGCGTGAGCTTCATAAAGTGTTTGGTGATATGTGTTTGTTTTGTATAAATCTCCTTGTTTACGAGAGTCAGCTGCTGGGGGAATTGTAATCGAGATCATGGCATTTCATGTGAAAATGAGATATGCTCGTTTTCCTTCTGATGGACCTTATCATGGGAGATGCACCCGGAGCCCCTTATCGAGTGCCATAATGTATCACAGACGCACGGTAACTGGGACGCAAAAACTCTTTGTCTTTTTCTTCGCCAGATAAATGTAGTGGTCTTATCTGATCTTATTGTTTCATTTCCCCTTCTTGCATTAAGATTCAGGACGATTTCCATAATCGTTTTACCCTTCAAGAAAAGTTATTTATCCGTGTGTATACAGTTGGTAATAACGAACACAAGAGGATATGCATTGGAAAATAAATGCAAGGGTTTTTCCGCTTAAGGAACCCGACGCGTCAAAGGCCGTAAAAGCAGATCACGTAACAAGATAACAGAAATAAGCAAACATACATTCTAAAATCCCCAGAAAAAAGGGGAAGAAGAAGGAGAAGAAGAAGAAGAAAGGCGTTTGTAAACAAGCATCTCAGGAGCAGATCCGCAATGAAGTTGGCGAAGATACAACGTGGTCTGTATCATTTAATATTCCTCCGAGACAAGTTCCTTCTCCCGGTTTCTTCAGCAGCCCCTACTCCCTCGCTAAGACTTGCTTGATGATGGGACTACAGCCACCCTGACGTCCACATCCCACCTCCTGAATGTTAAATACGTTACTTGATTAACACTAAAGGTTTTATGCTGATTGGCGGAAAAGTACATGCATATTCATTTGATGGGCCAAATAAAAAATGACTTTGTACACGAGAGAACGGTGGGTCCAAAATTAGCCCCGGTTTGAAGCGACGCAGAAGTAGAAAGGGAGAAGGATCTAACAGAGAATAATTGAGGCCAGTGATTAAACAGTAGGCAGATGCTGGCCTCGCGAGCCCCTTGGGTGTGGCGTGCACCACCACACCAACAAGCCTTCCCTTGCCCCGCCACTCTCGTATTTTTCGGCGGCTGTGACGAAACACATTTATTCTGCGGTTAACAAGCTGGCTGGGAGGTCTGCATCTCCTCCGCATCGCGCCATCGACATCAGCTGCCAAGGAAACACCGATTTTATGTTCCTCAGCTGGCAGCCTTGGCTTGTGTTGTGCATGTTTTATTAATGTTTCTGAAGCCTCGTAAGGATGGTTGAACGATAGACTTCTCAGTTGAATGTATCAGTAAATTATGCAAGATGAATGAGAAATCCAGTGTGTTTACTTTCGGGCTTACCAGCGCGCATCGCCTCGGCAATGGCGTGGCTATTCAAAACGTAGGCAATCTGCATGAGATAATAAATTCACATGCGATCTTGGCCGATGCCGGAGCTCATTTTCACAGCTAGAGAGATTTAGAGGATAGTTTAGCTGTTGGTTTTCTCACTCCCGAAGCAGAGGCACAATCATCAAAGACCTCTCAGGGCCTGATAATAAGCCGAGGGAGCGATAAGGGTTCGTTGTTCCCTCGCGCGCCCAGATCCCTGTATACCCTTCCTGTATTTTCCCGATCAGGTTTTGCTTTGCATGTTAAGCCTCACGGGAAGATACAATCGATGTGTAATAGCCGCTTTGGGATTCCTGCACGTGTTCATTACCCCCAGTAACTTCCAAACTAAATGTGACGCGAGCGCCATGTTGAAACCTCCGGGGCGGTCATCTCCTTCGCAGGAGGATGTGCGAGAGGCGAGGGACCCGACGGCCCCAGAAGTACCCACGCTCTTCGATTCATCATGGCCATCACGGAGTCCTTTATCAGCATGTCGTCCGTCTTGTTTTAGGTTATCAGATCCCCTAAACCTGGCGCGGCGGGGTGGGCCCACCTCTCATACTCCGACGTCGATGACAGCTTGTGATAATGGCGGCGGCCTCGCGATGAGGGAAGGAAAAAGGAGGCGGAATTAATTTTCTTCTTTCTCTGCTTATCGCCCTCTGGCTTGTTACGCTTTCTTATTCCCGCTTTGCAGCCTTCTGCTCCTGTCTTCATTTTTTTCTTTTTGTCTATCGGTTATCTATTTTTGTTGATGTAAGTATATAAGTACAAGGATAGCTAACTAGAATATCAAATATGCCTGGCTTGTTATACACATTCACACATACACACACACACACACACACACACACACACACACACACACACACACACACACACACACACACACACACACACACACACACCACACACAATAAACAATTAACACAAAACAAACGAAGGAACAAAAACACACATAGACATAAACAAACACCGAACCCACATACACGCAAACAAACACATGAAGAAACACACACGCCCACATGCAATGCCTGTATTTACCGCTTGCAGAATATACGTTGGCCAAGATACGTAGGTGAGAACTTATTTGTCAGATCCCGAAATTATATTTTCTATTTTCGTCCATATTTCAGATTTCACCAGATGGGAATAAAGATCTGAAATTATATAGCGAGAAAATTGTATCGACCCATTTATGGCTCAGAGCAACGCTAATATGCAAATGCGCTGTACGAAGCACGGCTAAACTACAAGTACTCTGCACATTCTATCATGTCCATTTTAGACTGCATAATATGATGTTACGCACACTATGTTAAGTACGGCAACCTCATGCTGTCATATCTATCATCATCAATACTATTATGATCATTATTCTTATTGCTATTTATACCATTATTATCATTATAACCACTATCATCATTTTTAGGATCATTAATATTATTGTTTTCATAATCAATATCATCACCACCATCATCATCACGTCTCCTTGATCATCAGCTGATCATGAGAGCGACATTTGCAATGCGTGGCTTCGCTGGCTTGCAACTCATTCCGAGAGCAAGCGAACAATTTCACAACAGGCTGCGTCGACCCCAAAGAACCCCCCTCCCCCCCTTTTTTTTTATTTAGAGAAAGTCTATTAGTGAAAATTCCTGCGCATGTTCTCTTCCCCATCAAGGAACGTCTTGGGCCACCTCGAGACTTGGCGAAGGAGGACCTAGGGCGTTCAAGGCGGTTCTCGGTTCTCGGGAGATCAATGGACGCGTGCAATTCCTCCGCCTCCCTTTTGCAATAATGTGCAATGCTTCTTTCTGCAATAAGCCAAGGCAGGTTTTTTATGCATTAAATTCCGGTGTTGCTTGGTCTTGCATTTATTTATATACTTATGCGTTTATTTAATTATTATTATTTTTACTATCAATGTTGGTAGTTTTGCTGCTGTTGTTATCATTATCATTATCCACATAATCATTATTTAACATAATTGTTGACATTATTAGTAGTAACGTCAATTTCTTATTATTTATATATTTATCATTATATTATTATCTTATTATTATTATTATCAATTTATTATTCTTCTTATATATTATCATTTATCATTATTGTTTATTTTATTATTTTATATATTATTATTATTATTATTATTATTATTATTATTATTATTATTATTATTATTATTATTATTATTATTATTATTATTATTATTATTATTATTATTATTATTATTATCATTATTATCATTATTTATATTATATTATTATTATTATTATTATCATTATTATTAATCATTATTATTATTATTATTATTATTATATATTATTATTATTACATTATTATTTATTATTATTATTATTATTATTATTATTATTATTATTATTATTATTATTATTATTATCATTATTATATTATTATTATTATAATTGTTATTATTTATTTCCATTATTATTGTTATTATCTTATTATCGTATTATTATTATTACTGGAAACGGGTGAAGAAGGTCGTCTTGGGAGTCATCTTATTGTGATTCTTATCAGTTATTGTGGTTATTATAATTATCGTTATTATTATCATTTTTATTCTATCATTATTATTATTATTATCATCATCATTATTTATCATTATTACTATTATTACTGGAAACTGGTGAAGATGGTCGTCTTGTGAGTCATCTTGAGGTCGTCTTGGGTCGTTTGGATTGTGGGAGGAGTTTGAAAGGTTAAGAAAAAAGGATAAAGGCTTATGAGTCAGTGGTTGGTAGAGGAGGTGGATGGATGGATAGGCTGAAGGATAAATTTAGACAGACAGACAGACGAAGAGATAAAAGAGAGAGAGAGAGAGAGAGAGAGAGAGAGAGAGAGAGAGAGAGAGAGAGAGAGAGAAGAGAGAGAGAGAGAGAGAGAGAGAGAGAGAGAGAGAGAGAGAGAGAGAGAGAGAGAGAGAGAGAGAGAGAGAGAGAGAGAGAGAGAGAGAGAGACAGAGAGAGAGAGAGGAGAGAGTGAGACAGAGAGAGAGAGACAGAGAGAGAGAGAGAGAGAAGAGAGAGAGAGAGAGAGAGAGAGAGAGAGAGAGAGAGAGAGAGAGAGAGAGAGAAGAGAGAGAGAGAGAGAGAGAGAGAGAGAGAGAGAGAGAGAGAGAGAGAGAGAGTTGAAGATTAAAGATATTTTTGCTAGAGGAAGAATATCTATTCGAATTTTTCCGCTAGTAACAGCTGTTGATAATTTCTAAAATCAATCTTGGTTTCTCGATATATAGATGGATTTTTTTGATAAATGATTATAGTTGAAAGGTGGATGTAGTTCTATAATCACATAATTATTTCTACAGTCATCATTAACTAGACACGAGTTGACAGGAAAAGTAAAAAGTTAGTTATCAGTTATCATCAATTTTTTTTCATTTATTTATTTTATCTTTATTTTTATCTATTAATTTGTTTTTTATACTGTAACTGAATGCCCAATTTGGTACTTGCCTTACTCCTCGGATGACTTCATTTACGTTAGCTGATATCTTGTTTTTCTTGTGATTCCAAATTCCTGCTTTTGGTTTTGTCTATAATCAAAATATCTTGTTATTGGGAGAGAGAGAGAGAGAGAGAAGAGAGAGAGAGAGAGAGAGAGAGAGAGAAGAGAGAGAGAGAGAGAGAAGAGAGAGAGAGAGAGAGAGAGAGAGAGAGAGAGAGAGAGAGAGAGAGAGAGAGAGAGAGAGGAGAGAGAAAGAGAGAAAGAGAGCCTACTTTCTGTATCTCCTTTTTTTTTTTTTTTTTTTTTTTTAATCGGACAATCTCTACTGATTGTTTTGATCACCTGCTTGTCTGCTTGCATAATAAGATGGTACGTTCGAGTGGTGATATTTGCCTGTTTTTTACCTGTTTTTATGTTTCACTGCTTGACTAAGTTCGCCGCTTGAGTGAGTTCCTCTGACTGCACTGTCATTTTTTCTTTCTCTCGTCTATCTCTGTCTGTCTTTTTTTTCTTTCTTGTCTGGCCCTCTCTCTTCCCTGTCTGTCTATTTTGTCTGTTTGACATGTCTTCTTGTCTGTCTCTCTTTCTCTTTGTCTTCTGTTCCTCTCTTCTCATCCTCTTCTCTCTCTCTCCTCTCTCTCTCTCTCTTCTCCTCTCTCTCTAATCTCTCTCTCTTCCTCTCTCTCTCTCTCTCTCTCTCTCTGCTCTCTCTGTCTTCTATCTCTTCTATCTCTTCTCTTTCTCCTCTCTCTCTCTTCTCTCTCTCGCTCTCTCTTCGTCGCCCTTCTCTCTTCCTGCTCTCTCCCTCTCTCTCTCTCTCTCTCATCTCTCTCCTCTCTCTCCTCTCTCTCTCTCTCTCTCTCTCTCTCTCTCTCTCTCTCTCTCTCTCTCTCTCTCTCTCCCACGATAATGTTAATAATAAAAATAATTACGATAATAATGATAATAATGGCAATCACGAAGATAACAATAATGATAACAGCAACAACATCAACAATAATAATAGTAATTTATAATAATGATGATAATTATCAATAAAAATAACAACAACAATAGCAATAATGATCATAAATTCATAATTTTAATATCAGTAATGATTTGACATTGAAAATAATAATGGCAATAATAATGGCACCAATATCACCTGCAATTTCAACCGCGCTTGCAACTCCCCTCGATCAATTGGCAAACAAACCGAAATCACTTGCATGTTGTCCGCCAAACACCGAGTCCCAGCGAACGTGATCTCCCGCCCGAATATATTTCTTCAGATCTTCGTAAAACGCCTTCTTACCTTGCTTTATGCTGTCAGTGTTAATTCTCGTTTATTTATCCCAGCCGTGTGTCGTCGCTGCTCGGGATTCACAGGGAACGAGGACCACCAACAGCATGTGTAAGCTGCCACTGTTTACTTTTGTGTGGCTTTTTTCAGTGGGATCCGTCACCTCTGAGGAAA